>OOFC01016650.1:0-24319 GCA_900323345.1 Pseudochromis fuscus
CCGCCGCCATCACTGACAAACAACGAGCTAATGATTCAAAGCTCGGACATAAACTTTAATTTCACTCGCTGGTGCACGTTACTTCCCTGCTGCTGAGGTCTTTCACACTCTGTCCTAGACGTGAGGTTGCACAAAAGAGCGATGCCACATTACTTCTGCAACGGCGTGCGTGTCCAAACCCAGCGACTGTGTTTAGACACACGGTCTGTTACACATCTGATGATAAGAGATCATATTGTAATTAATCACAGTCATTTCAACATCACTTTTCTTCCACAGAAATGTGGGTGGGATTCACTTTAAACCCCCGTACATGCAGACAGGTGCCTTCAGATTTGTATCAATTCTCTGCAGAGAAATGTAAACGTCACAGGAGGAAATGGAAGTAAAAAACAGATGTCTATTAAAGATAAGCAACCTGGAAGTTAGAAATACATGTGGCAGGGTGCAGGCAGTTTCTCATGCAAGAAAAAAATAACAAACCTCTTCTTTGGTTTGAGAATTTAAGAAGTGTGTTGCTCTGTGCAGATGTTTACTTTACAATAACCTCAGTGTGTATTGCTTCCTCTTGTCCTTGTGTTTTAAAAGGCAACAAGTCTGTGAGTGAGTGTGTGACTGAGACATGAAAACCCTTTAATTAAGTCATGGGGAAACTGTTGTTCTGTGGGTGTGGTGCAAAAATAATAAGACGCATCTTACAACATATTACAATCCTCATACTTCAACCTCACAAACCACTTACCTGTTAAATCAGGACGTCTGCATCATACCTCCTCTTACTGGAGGTTTGAAACGTATCATTTGTAGTTCACAGATGGAAACAAAATGATGATTTAGCTTCATATTTCCAAATATATGCAGGTTTCTGTTGTTTATTAGCAACTTGGAAGGTGGTGTTTTTGTTTGTTTATTTGTATGATAGTCATCAGCGTACAGAGAAAACAGGAATTATTATTATTTATTATTATTTTGTATTACAGAGAAAATTACAAACTCTGTGATTTTTTTTGAGACATAAAAACACATGATAAAATCTCAGGATGGGTGTCTAATGTGTTAATGTTTAAACAGGATGTGTTACTGTTTCACCACAAGAGGGCAGCAGAGCGTCAGTACAGTTGGTTTCTGCCTTGGTGGAGGTTTGTGCTCTCTGAGTGCTTTCTATTTGTCGACAGCATTTCAAACTAAGCATTTCCACCTGTAGTTAATCAACAATTATTTGCATTATTTTACTTGAATACATTAATGTACAGAAATAGCTTAATTTTATGCAGAAACTTTATAACTTAATAGTGTGAGACCTACTTAAACAAATTAAGTTGATGTAACGAAACACTGCAAATATTTTATATAAAAAAAACTCACATTGCTTTAACAGATCATCATTGAAAACACTAAAAATGAAAAAGTCATGTTGATTTACAAAGTGTAATTGAACAAACTGTACATAAAGAAGTCATGTTAGTTTAATATAGGATAGTTGTGTATACATGACATAAAAGAAACACTTTATGTAAAAAAAGATAAGAATTTAGTATACTTAAAACAAATAAATACTTTTTGGTAAACAACATGAAACCCATGTACATATTTTATTCATTTAAAGTGAACAGACTTTTTTCAGTGTGTTCAGTTTTCTGTTGCTTAATAATAATTAGTCATTGCAGCTTGAACTATCAGAGGTTTTCATAAATGATCTGTGAAATGTACCAGTCAGTTTTAACTTTACAACAGCATTACATCATTTAAATATAAACCGTGACAGTTTGTGATGCTTTAATGTGTTGCTTGTTTGTATTGTTGTCATGCTGTTTAGTTCAGTCGACCAAACCTACTTTCATATAACTGAGGACAGCCGCTGCCTCCTCCTGAGCAGTTGCACAAACCTGATCGTGTGCCGCTCTGCCCGCTGTGATGGCCACAAATTGACTTGGAAGAGAAAAGGAGAAGTTAATGTCGTGCAACAGGTGTAAAAGATGTATTACTCCACGATGAAAGGAGAACCTGCAGACTGTGTCTTCACCTCTGCCTCTGTGATTTGTGCTTATTGAATTTCTCACTGTTTCTAATTCTTTGTGATGTGTTTTAAAGCGACAGACACTTGTTGTTTTCTCCTGTTGCACTGAGCGTGAGGCGCTCTGGACGACATGTCTGTTAAATTTATCATGATCAGAGTCATGCTGACATGCTCGGCATCTTTTTTTCTGTGGGGTGGTTTCTTTGTATTTCCTTCCATGTGCATTAGCTCTGAGAAATCTTTCATAATCTAATCTGCCTCTCTCCCTTTCTCTCGCCTTTATCTGTTGTAGGTTTGTCGTTTCCTGCCTGTGTGTCTTCACGGTGGATCGGCCTCACGCCTCCGCTGACAGTCGCCAGCTCTCACAAAGTAAGTGTGAGTTACAACCTGTTTGATTGAAACTAGTTTCACTCAAAAGATATATTTTACTCTTCTGAAATGCAGCAGTTTCCATCTTTTATTTGTGCATTTAGGTCCAGGAGTGTTAAAATATTACTGAGTATACTAATCTTATGTTATCCCAGCGTGATCTGACGGTTCCCGAGATGCTGCAGACATGTCAGGAATGTTTCTCTTCAGCATGAGCATACAGCGAGGTCGGGCTCTGGTGACTCCAGGTGTGTTTGTGTCATTATCCTGCTGCAGTAAGAAACCTTCTCCACAAAGGTGGAAACCACAGGACGGAGATCTGCTTCTGTCCTCGCTCAGGGTGGGGTGATTGGCTGGAGTGTCTAAATCCAGAGGAGCTACCAAGCATCACACTGTTCATATTCCCACCATCAGGTTTGGTTGTCATTATCTCTCCTTATGTGCATCCTGGTGTTAGTAGCACAAATCATGGGAGGGACACAACTCAAGGAAATGTCTGGAAAGAAGTGTTAATATGGGCAAGGCCTCGAAGAAGAAGAAGAAGAAGAAGAAGAAGAAATAATTCATAGGACACGTGAACACCTGGGGGAATCTGCCTTGCTCAAGGGCCCCTCAGCAGTCCCCTGTCTCCTCTCCAGCCACCAGTCCACACTCTATCCGGGCTGGGACATGAGACAGAGACCCTCCAGTTCCCAACCCAAGTCCATACCCACTCAGCCACTGCTCCCCCCAAGTTATTGTCAGAAGTGGGATTCGAACCCACGTCTCAGGGGAGGCTGCGACCTGAACCTTAGACTGCTCGGCCATCTTCACAGCTGATTCACCAAACTGTGTCCGATTGGAGACATTATCAACAAAGTCCAAAACATTTCACAGTTTCCTGTTTGTACTGACCACTTCCTTCTTCTTCCTCTTTAGCTCATAGACACAGTGTTGGTGTTTTACTGCCCCCTGCTGGTCCTCTTTTACCATTTGTTACAACATTTGTCCATTATAAGAGATAGGACTGATGTCTTATCTCTAGAAAATAGTCTGTATTTAGTCTGTATATGTTGCTAAGAGACTGAAAAACAAATAAAGGCGGGTGTAAGCATGACCTTGGTGGAAATAACACGGCAGATTTTTGGTATAGTCTCAGTCTTTTGAGTTTTCATGTATGTGTGTTATTTTTAAAAAGTGTCTGTTATGTTAATTCAGTGTGTAAGCTGGAGGCAGCTACAGACGAGCCTACACAGGATTATCCTATGGACTCAGCAGCTTCGGGTTTTTACCCTCGTTAGCTCTTTGTTTGTTTTACAGTACAAATCATTTTCAGCCTCGCTGCTGTTATCATTCCCATTTCATGCAGCAGCAGGCAGCTGTTTTCAGTAAACAAAGCTGAGCTGATGTTTCTCAAGAGTTGGTGAAGATCAAACCAGGAGTAAAGGAAGAGTAAATATTTTGCTTGGTGATTCATCAGGTGGGCAACGAAACAACATAATTCAGGATGATTCTGCTTCCTTTATGTGGGATGTGTAAAGGGGCGAATGTTTGCTAAAGTTTTGGTTATAAAAACTTACAATGTGACGTTGATGTGTCCACAAGTTTGAGACATTGTGGGGACAACCCAATCAGCGCCGAACAGAACGGACAGGAAGTTCAGATAAATTTCTTCAGCGAATGTCGTAGTGTTGCTACAAAGCTTAATAATGACGTTAACTTACCTTTAGCAAAGGCTACAGGTATATTTTATGTTCACGTTGGATGTATTGGACCTTTTTAGAAAAAAACAGGTTTAGGTTTTTGTCATATGCAGTAAACACAGAGTCAACAGTGCAGTGAAATCTGTGGAGAACTGTACATAGAAATGGATGGAGCATCTGGGGCTCAAAAGTGAGTCCAATGTGGCGAAACAAGTGCAATACTCCTGATGGCCACTAGAGGCTGGCTTCAAAAAACATATTCTCCACAGGTTATTCTGATGTCATTAGATAAAGTCAACTCTTCTTCTGAGAGATCTGGTCCATCTGAAACTCCTTTCATCATTAAGGAGATATTAGGCCTCAGAGAAGGGGAGGAGTTAGGGGCAGGGTTAGTTTGATTGACAGGTCTGGCCTCCAGTATGCCTGGACCTGAATTCCAGTCTACCCAATGTGTATGAACACATTGGGTAGGGACCTCAGGTTCAACTAGACAACGTGTAAATCCCAAACTCCAGTGGGTGATGTCATGTTAGCTTCAACAATTTCTGTACACAGTCAATGATATTGACTTAGCTTTGTATATGGTGTATTTTAGCTGTAAGTTGGGTGTATTAAACCTTTTCTGAAAAGTTTTATATAAACTGGTTATTATGGTAACTCTGAGATAATGTGGTTGTGTGCTTATATTAATGATTTTTTTTATTTAACCTTTATTTAACCTGGCAAACAGATAAAGTGGCCTGGCAAAGGGCACGACCTTTTGAGGGAAAGGGAAAAAGGATTTGACCAACTGATAAAGTTTTAACCAAATTCTCGTCATTAAAACCCCCCACTGTGGTTTATAAATTTCATAACCACCAGATACAGAAACACCTCAAAAACATGAGTAATGTCAAAATATCATGTGTACCCTCAATAAGATAAAGGGAATTTTTGGGTAGTTATCACCTGGCTGAGTTAAACAGTGCTTCAGTGATTCAGGATAAATTCATGTAGAATATCTTTTAGGTAAGTCAGAGAGGAAACTCTTTTAACTCTTTGTATTTTAAAAGGTGCAACTTCTCAGTGATGAAGTCTTTAATTTATTCATTGTCAGTGTTCAGCAGAGCCCTCGACTGCTCTGCACTGTCTCCTCAATCCTGCCTGAAATCTCTTATTGTGTCTTCTGGGGTTTCTCAGTCCTGTCTTGTCTCTTCATTGTCCTCAGCTCCCAGACGTCCCCGTGACATCTCCTCCATCAGCTCGACGACGGCCCGATAATCATCCCGCGAAGGGTAAGACCCACGTCCCACCTCCAGAAACCAGCATCAACACCCTGGTCTGCTCACACAGGCAGAACAACACGTCTTATCTGACCCAGATTTCATATCAACATGTGGAGGCCTGTACGTATGGGAGCTGGATTTCCTTCAACTCGCTGTTTGTTTGAAGTCCCAGTTTCATAGTAAACCAGGAAAGGAATAAACTTTAATAATAGAAATTACATTTATCACATTTCTTTCCATTTGTAAACTTATTTAAATGAAGAGACAACCAGGCAGCCGTAGAGATTATGCTGATAATTAGATTATATCACAGGGATTTTTTTTTATCCAACTCTCTCTTCTCTGTTTGTTATCTTATAGATTTAATATTGCAGAAACTCTCTGGTATTATCTGAAGCCACTAATGTACAATCTGGAGCTTAACTTGAAGACCGGAGGCAGCTTCTTGTCTCTGAGACTGTTTTTCCACCTTCTATCTATTAATGGAGTAACTCATTAAAACCCACATCCACTCTGTATCCCAGTGTTGCTTAAACGCTCCGTGACTCATATCTGAACTTGATGGGAATGTCGTGGGAGACGGTGTCGGATACCGAGCCGAGGGTTCACCAGAGTTCAAGCTGTGAAGTGAACACAGTAGTCAGAAATGTAACATTGTTTTTTATTTTATTTTGAAAAGATTCCCATCATCACAATCCAAGCTCAGAGCTCTCATCCACATCAACAGGAAGGTAAAGGATCAGTCAGCAGAAAATATTTACACATTCACATGTTGCAGCAGTAGTAAAAACACGTAAAACATGGAGGTAAGTATTTACACAACGCCACCTGTACAGCAGAGACTGTGCCCTGATACAGCATCTTATTGTTGTCATGTCCTGGGGTGTGAAAACATTTACTGGGACACACACACATAAAGATAATCATACATCATGAAGAAGAGCCTGTTACACTGGAGGACATTAACAGTATCATCAGTACCTGTTGGAGTTGTAAATAAATGATGTGTAATATCCAGTCCTGGAGGAAATCCTGGAAATCTGGAAGTAAAATGTCCAGAAAACACTGAGTGTGATACTAAGTTTAGAAAATAATTAGAAATAACTATAAAATAAATAACTTAAATATTTTGAGGGATTAAAGTTGTATGAGGAAAATATTATTTGTTTTTAAATGAT
This sequence comes from Pseudochromis fuscus, assembly GCA_900323345.1. Classification (NCBI taxonomy): domain Eukaryota; kingdom Metazoa; phylum Chordata; class Actinopteri; family Pseudochromidae; genus Pseudochromis; species Pseudochromis fuscus. The sequence goes on from OOFC01016650.1 coordinate 6,512, forward strand.
GAGGAACAAAATTTAGAAATTAAAGTTGCTAATGTATTGAAAAAAACTCAAAAGTAAAATTAAGATGGCAAATGTACAAAGAAAAAAAACTTAGATCGAAGTTACCAATTTGGAGAAATAAACTGAAGTTGCCATGGAAACCCCGACTAAACGAAATTAAAATAAACTATAAATCTTTAAAACTGGGCTAATAGAGGGAAACATTTGATAAACATACAAAATATGAGAATCCATCTCTGCACAGGTAACATCTAAACTCCTCTCTGACAAAGTAAACATCCCTGCAGGGAGTTGACATTTTCTTTGCTTGTAAACTTTGTATCATTATTATTTTTATTATTCAGCGTTTAATGACCTCAGGCTTCCTCCCTTTGCTCTGTAAATATTTGCAGTGTTTTCATCAGGTGTGCAGATGTGACATTTGCACGTCCAAATATTGATGCTCCCATTTTTCGCCTGTTGACTGATAATGAGGCTGCACATATATACAGTCACCTCTGTTTGTTTCTGACCATAATTTATGCATTAGTGGCATAGTCTGTATAAAGACATGGATGAAACCACTGGGTCTCAAAAGTGAAGTCAGTGTAAAAATGCAAACAGGTGCAGTACCACCGATGGCCACTAGATGCTGACTTTATTTCAAAAATCCTCATTTTCAATCAGTCAAAACATTCTGATGTCATCATGTCATCATTAAGCAGATAATAGGATTCAAAAAGGGGAAGATTTAGGGGCGTGGTTAGTTTGATTGACAGGTCTGGTGTCCAATGAGAGCAGCCCTGAACTCCACTCCTCCTGACTCCTCCCCTCATATCCAAATATGGTCACGGGTTCAAACAACCAGACTCCTGCCTTCAAACCAACGTTACACCAGCTTCGTCCTCTCTACACACAGTCTCTGGTTACTCTTTAATTTACTTTAACTAGAAAGTTGCGTAATACTCCACAGCCCGGGTGTCAGCAGTTCACACAGTGTCACAGCCAATAGACACTAATGAGGCTGATTCACAGTGATTCATCTGCAACACACTGGAGATTTAGACTGGAGATAAAAATGAGACAGACTCCAGCTTATTGATCAGTTAACTGGGCTTTACTGTCTATTTATAGCCAGACAGTGACCAACAGACACATCCACACCCACTGCTTTAATACTGTTAATGATGTCATCAGTGTGAGTGAGGTCATCCAGGTGACTCCAGTTGGGATCATTGTGACTAACTGTGATTACAGTTTAGTTATCAGTCTGCTTAAAGACGTGATTCAGAATTTATACTGAGGATTTTCCACCTTTGAATGGGATCATATTGTTCACTGATTCATGGCTGAGGGAGAGTTTACTGTCACCGTATTATACGTAATATATACACAAAAATCTCTGTATGAACAGTTCTATATTAAAGCAGCTTTAATGATGAGCTTCCTGTATGGAAGTTTAGGATCATGTTACAGAACAGACCGTGGCCTCATTTGCGTCTATTTTGGGGTCAGTTACTTGCACATATTTGGACCCATAACTCAGGAATCCATGCGAGTTATGCTGTTTCTCATTACTGGAAGTCCCCTCAGTTTGGAGTCTTTACAAAACTCTGCTTGACGAGACTCTTTTTGCCTTAATTGACGGAGTTAAACTCTCTTTCTTGCTCGACTGCGGAAGCCTCAGATACTGAGATAAAGTAAAGGCTGCGTGAGAGTGATGTGATATGATTTACAAGGACAGATAAGATTTCTGGTCATGAAAGGAATTTCTCCACGCATGCATTTCACTGCCCGAGACAAACTGAAAAACAGATGTGCATGCTTTCGCTGGGAGACGTTTACTAAACTCTGATGTTTTCAATTTCAACCCCTCGAGCCACAATGGTGATAAATCTACAAACCTATTTATACTTTGTACACCTCTGTAATCGAAGTATCTAAAAAAATAGTAAGATAAATAATGATCCTATGCCATATCTTCACAGCGTGCTACCACTTCAGGCCCCTTTCTTGAAGTTTTCTGGGGCACAGTCAGTGTCAGGTAGTATCCTGGTGGTGTCACTGCAGACACCACCCGCCCGTCTTTTGGGTTCACCGACCTCAAATGACTTTATTCCGACTCGGCTGCGTGGTGTTTCCTGTCGAGCTCTCTAATGGCGCCGGCTCTCCCTTGATCAAGCACGGGAAGTAATTGGAGAGATAAAGAGCTTTAAACTTGGTGCTGCAGAAGCAGTAGACCAGTGGATCCAGCAGACAGTCCATGTAGGACAGGACCATGAGGCCGTCGAAGGCCACCGCCGCTTTGTCCTGGATTTTGTCGGGCGCGTCCTGGACCCGCACGATCAGCAGGACCATCCTCGCTATGGTGCAGGGGAGGAAGCAGATGGAGAAGACCACCATGACCGAGGTCACCAGGAAGACCGCCCTCCTCAGCTTCGTCTTGTCCCCGACCGTTTTCTTCCTGAGCCGGTTGACGATGTGCACCGTGCAGTAGACCAGGATGACGAAGGGGATGAGGATCTGAGTGAAGAAGACCGCCTCTCTCATGCCGTCCACCACATCCTTAAATCAGAGGAGAGATTGATTCATTATCATAAACCTCAGCAAAGCACAGGTTATCATTATTGTTATTCACATCTGAAAAATATAAACTGACCCAACTTAACACAAGCCAAAAAGCATAGCAACCACTGGAGTAGGGATGAACGATTAATTGCATTTACAATAATATCGCGATGTGATAAAACGCGAATCTTTTCAAATCACAAAGTGTCTGATTGCAACGTGGTCATGTAAAAAAAAAAAAAAAAAGCGAGAGAGAGAGTATGGACCCTGGACCGCATCAACTTCTTATGCTGGATCTGCCTCCAGTCAGAAACCGACTCAAGTGAGACTTTAGTCTTGAAGAGGAGCAGCACATCATCGGTATGAAATTATTTCGGTTTTAAAAAGGACGATGCTGCGGCGTCAGGTGTTGTGCAGAACATGCGGAGCTACTGTTGCTGCTTCACGGGGCATCACTACAAACCGGCAACACCACAAAGCCGTTAATGACAGTTGTGTGGCTAAAATACCGAGCAGCACTGCACCACACGCTAAACCTAGACAGGCGCTGTTACCCGACATGTTTGACAGTGTCACTCTGTATGAGTGTAACTCTAAACGACAGCGGGGGTTCACGCGGTGTTTCCGTAGTGTAGTGGTTATCACGTTCGCCTCACACGCGAAAGGTCCCCGGTTCGAAACCGGGCGGAAACATTATGTCTTTTGCTATTAATTATACAATCTAGTTTCTGTTACTAAAGAATTTCCCAGACGTAGAATTAATAATGCCGCTTATTCATTATTTTATAATTCCGCTTATTTGATCTCATCTCCAAAGTAGTAGCTGTAGGCAAATAGTGTGTTTCAGTCTGTGTGAAATGTTAACTATGGAGCAGTAAGATAGATGTCGTTTAAAATGAATGTTTTGCAGAATGCTGCATGCTATTAAACAGTGGCTTTTCAGTTTCAATGACGCTTTAAGTTAAATGCATCGAGGCAAAGCCAAAGATTTGTTGCTGTTATGTTTCTGTAATGAGCAGTTAAATAAAACTGTTATTTATTTCAACACTTGCACTGAGCTTATAGGAAAGAACATTTTATACTAAATGTATCTAATATTGTGTTGGCCAAAATAAAACAATTCATGATATTTTGTTGGATAAAAAGAGGATAAAATGATTGTTTTGAAAAAATCACTTCTTAAATAACAATTGTGGTATTGGAGAAAAAAATCGCAATTAGATTATTTTCCCAAATCGTTCAGCCCTACACTGGACCAATCAAAATTATTTTTTGGTATTTTGTGAGCGTATGCTTCTTTATTTACAACTGTCAGATGTAGTAACTTCCTCTGAAATGTGTGAGAATAGACACGTAGAGTGATGTCACTTTATATTTACTGATGAAACTCCAACCAATAATTTAACAATTTAAGAACAAACATTTATTAGTAAGTGGTCATGGTGCAACACAATAATGAAGATTTAAAACGTGCTTCCACATAATGAGATATCTTATCCTGAATAACCAGTAACACCCTGAAGTGGTCAGTATTATTATTTTTAACTCATATCTGTTGGCTGTGTCTGATGTGGTCCAGTTTGACACTCTGCAGGTCCAACACGTGTCTGTGCTGCGTGTGCAAAAATAACTCTGGAGGACAGGCTCTGAGTGGAGCTCATGGACGACGTAAACCACCACCAGGACACCACTGACCCATGTTATTATCACCACCAAGGAGGTTATGTTTTCACTAGCATTGGTTTGTTTGTTTGTTAGCAACATTTCAGAAAAACTGCTGAAGTGATCTCTGATTTTTTTTGGAGAGCTTTTATTTTGGTATTTCATAAGGAGGATCAGAGGGATCCTGTCTGGAAATCTCCCATCTCTTATAAATATTTATAACTTTGCTGCATCAGATGAGATTTTGTTAAAAATCTCCACATGCATGGCGGATGATGATGTCTTCAGTCTGAGACCAACACATGTAGATTATTTCCTTTGTGCTTTTTCATTCATGATTGGGCTTCGTAACCCTTTCATCACATAAACTGCCAGATTTTAATTTTTTGCAACATCACGATCTTCCTTGTTGCTTCACATGTAGTAATTCCACATATTGCAACATGATGATGATGATGATGCATTGTCATCAAAAACTTGCTTGCTCAGCATCGTGTTGCCACATGGTCGCAAGTGACAGTGTTTTCATGAGAGGAAGAACACGCCCTGAATGAAAAACTTTTCCAGTCAAGAGTTTGGGATGACTCATTTGCATACATCTCATGCACTTCACCAGAGACCAATTACAGACCTACAGACTGATAAAATAAATGACATATTTAATATACAGACATTACCTTGATCAAGGTGTCATTTTTTTGTTTGGGGTCTTCTTCGTCTTCAGTGCTCCTGAGGCTGTTGCAGCAGTCAAAGTTCTTCAGCATGGTGGGGACGGTGAGGGGAATGAGCAGCACCCAGATGAGGATCGAGATGTGGGGAGATTTCTTGAGCGCTTTGAGCAGATTCTTTCGACCCGGGTGCACCACGTTAAAGTACCGATCTATGGAGGTGACCGTCAGAAAGGCGATGCTGGCCCCGCGGTTTAGAAACAGCATGAAGAGCATGGCTTTGCAGACGACGTCGTCCTTGCTTCTCCTCTCCCCCTGGATGAAGTTGTTCGCCTTGATGGGCAAACAGAAAAGCAGCAGAATGTCCGCCAGCACCAGGTTGAAGAGGAAGACATTGTTGGTGCTGGTTTTCCAGAACTTGAGCTTGAAGATGAAGAGGTGGATGACTGAGGCGTTCAGCGGCAGAGCCAAGATGAAGATGATAATCATGACAGCTGCATAGAACTTATACAGATTCTTGTGTGTTGCTTCACAGTCTTCAATGAGCTGATAAGTGGAGTTTGGCATTTTGAGCAGAGAGTCAGAAACTTACAAACTAGGAAATAGAAAAGAAATTCTGCTGTTCGTGAAAAGAAGTTTCTTTTCTAAAGTGGAGGGGAAATCACTTCAAAGATCAAATCTCACCCTCACAAGCAAAACCAAATAATCCTGTTGAGCGAGTTTCTTCACTGAGTTTAATCCTCTTTGAAAAGCTCTTCTTTCAGTCTTCCACTTCCTGTGTGTGCTTCTGGTTTCCAAAAATCGTTCAGGTTGTTTCTGTCCTGCTTTGGTGAGAGTCAGCTCCAGAGTCTGGAAGTAATCTGTCAGCATGCGGGGCAAATCGTAGACGTCCTCTTTGAGTTGCTGTTGAGCTGCGTAGCTCCTCCTTATTGCCTGAGGAGGTGAGTCACCAGCTGCTTTTCCACTGTTGGACCAATGAGAGTTTACAAAGTTTAAAAGTACAAATAATCCAAATCTTGTTTGTTAAGAGGAAACAAAGGCTGATTAAAAACCGAGCACCGGAGATTTTGTTTCTGAAGGTAGCCGTGACGAGGCGCCCTGTGCAATGCAAACAGGCAGATACTTGACAGAACAAGCTGCTTTGACTTTTGACAGACATCCAGCTGTGTGAGAAAACACTGTGGGAACATTTCACCTTCTTACTGCTGCTGCTATTCTGAGGGTAAATCCCAGAAGCTGCTGCTGCGTGACTTACAGCTTCCTCGTAAATGACAGCTTTCAAGTGTCTCAGCTCTGAGATCCCCGGCTCAGTGTCACCATTAAAAATCTCGTCCACAGATACCAAACAACTGCTGCAAAGGGACATTTAGAGGAAAAAACCCTCAGAGTACGCAGATGTGGATCCCTGGGAGTTAGTGATAGATTTACATGTAGGCACTCAGACACGTCGCTGTCAGTGTTTTCTACTATGTAAGGGAAAGTCAATGGCGTTGTGAGGAATGTTGCATCCTAAGGGAGGAGGATTTCTGTAGGAGTGGGGGTTAGCCCGAGGCCTCCACTCGGATCTGCGTGCTTCAAACTCCTTCCCTGCTTCAGCAACAAGTCCGGACAACTCTGGAGGTTCAGACATGTCTCAGAGACGGCGAGAGCGAGGACGTGACCTCCTTTCTCTCAGGTCCTGGATCTGGGGTTTAAACGTCACATTCACACAAGAGGGGCTCATAAAATGTCAGAAATGTAGCTGGTAGCGACGAGTCATCTGAGTTCATACTGGGCTTTAAAAGACTGGTTACTGTTGACCTTATCAGATGAGTAACATATCTGTGTTTGTCCACACTCTTCATTTTTTTAACTGAACTTTGACCTCCCTCCCAGCTCCTTCACTCCCTCCTCACACAATGCTTCAATTGTGTACTGGTTTACTGAGTGAGTCAAAGAGCAGTGTTGGTGTAATTAAATCCCAGCAGTATGGTGAGCTATCCCGCGGTAACTGCTGCACAGTTACCTGGAAACGTCTGCCTTGTTTCTGTACTTAAAAACATTAAAGTGTGTTTGTTTTCATTCGCACAGTGTCATGTGGTCGACTTTGACCTGTTGGGTAATTTCAATGGTTGGATGTGATGAGGCTAAATGTATCGGCACGAAGATTGTTAGCTTGTAGAAATCCATATATTAGGAAAAAAGTAGCTGCTTATAGTCCAGAAATTATGGTATTAGACTGTAGGTTGCTCCATGTTGAGCTCATTTTCATTCATATTCAACACCAGCTTTAGCATTGCAGAGAAATATATTACTCAAGGCTTTTCAGTGTTGGAGGACAATGCTTGTCTAGACTTCAACTCAAATCCTCATTTTCAATCCTGAAATATTCAGTCAATACATTTTTCCACAAGTCATTCTGATGTCATCAGATAAAGTTCTTCTCAGAGATCTGGTGGGAGGAGTTAGGGGTGTGGTTAGTTTGATAGACAGCTCTGATCTCCAATGAGAACAGTGCTGAATTTCTCTGGTCTCGTACACATTGGGCAGTGTCCTCGGGTTCAAGGGTCAGACCCGCCTCCTCACTCCTCCCCCCATATCCAAATATGGTCACTTCTGGCTCCAAACAGCCAACATGGCTTTAAACCAACAGATGACGTTACATTAGCCTCCTCCATCTCATTCTATAAAACACACTCACACATTAAATACATATGAGTTTAAAGGTGTTGACACCACATTAATAAACTGAAACAAACAGTGATCACAGTCTTTGATTGAACATGTGATCGTTGTTTGTTGATTGCATCATCAGAGGTTAAAACAGAGAAGATCTTTCACCCTCACAGACAGATTTACAATCAACCTACTGTTCTCAGATCGTCAAGCCGACCTGCGACTCCTCTGACGCTCAGTGTGAAGTTGTACCCATGGCTATAAATCACAGCTGTGTCCACTCCTCTCACTTTCATCCATACCATCTCACACGAGGCTGCGATGTTTGGCACTCGTCCGGGCGAATGCTTCGGCTTTAAGTGTGAAGCAGATTCACTCGTTTCTGATCTCTGCTTATATCCTGTGTATTAAAGTTTGTCCTGCTGCTCACATACAGTTAGGAAGGAAGTTGTTGTGGATGTTTTGAAGGCAGGAGTTTGATATTTAGTGGTCGCCATTTTGGCTGTTTGGAGCCAGAAGTGACCAGATTTGACAGGTCTGATCCTTGAACCCGAGGACACTGTCCAGTGTATTTGGCGTCAATCTCACTGGAGGCCAGACCTGTCAATCAAACTAACTCCACCCCTAACTCCTCCCACCAGATCACAGAGAAGAAGAGTGGATTTTAGCTAATGACATCAGAATGACTTGTGGGAAAAATGTATTGATGAGTATTTCATGAGAGTATTTCATAAAAATGTCGAGTGGTCAAAGATTTAGAGACTTTTTACAAGTTCAGAGAATATTTGCTTCATATGCTTAGGTTGTTATTTAGTGAATTTTACACGTTCACTTGCTTTTGATACAAGTTGGTCAAATGTGGAAACTCCTTGTTTTTCCAGGGTGTATCCAGACGTTTGACTGGTGCTGTGTTTTTGATGGTGATGATCAATGATGATGATGAATTTCTGGAGAACAGGTGTGGAAATGCTGTGATGCTTTTTACTATTTACTTTCTGTTTTGATTTGATAAGATTTACCGCGTGTCCCTGGTTGTTTTCCTTCAGGTGTTTATGTTGCTGACTCACCTGTCCTGTTAGCTGTAAGTCTATTGTGTATAGAGCTCACTCCCATTCCCAGTTTCCATTGTTGCAACATTGTTCGTGTCATTTGTTAGTCGGGCTTTCCAACCTTCGTCTACTTTATCTTCCTCGACTGTGACCTTTGGCCTCTTCCTCTTCTATGTCTACACAAGACTGACTGGTCAGTAGTTTTTATTTTTTTGCCTGGTTCTCGTATGTGTTGTCAGCTTCGTTGATCTGAGCAACGTCTGCGATTTTTCCAAGCAAAATAAAACTTTGGATGTGGAACTTCATCTTTTCCAGGAAACTGTTCAAAATCCAAAATATTGAAAATGCAATATCCCCATTAGAAATACTGGAAAGTGATTTATTCCATTCCCACAGCCCCACATACTCGTTTCATAACACTTCAGCTGCAAATGTACGTATCATTTAAGGTAGTAAATACCCTAAATATAAAATGAAAACAATGAACAAATGTAAACAACTGAATTTATCTAAGAGAGGGTTGGTGATGTAGTGGAGTACTTCTTGGTTGCCATGGCGAATGCACAGAGACGCTATCAAACCAAAAACAGGGGATGTCTGGGACATTGTCGTCTTCTTACATTTAAATTCCAAGTAAATATTCAATTTATTACTGCAAATACTTGTGTGTACTATCCAGTGTATTCCTTGGTTGCGACAGGTGCTGTATTGGTGAAATATCTGGACATGTTGACCTCTGTGCAGAGTTACATCTACATTATGGGGATTTTCCAACCGTTATTTATCCTTTATGTGACCTCTGAGGTAAACTGATGTGTCATATTGTAACTAATGATTAAGTAATTAGTACTGAATGTGTGTGAGGTGCTGGAGCGGTGGTCACAGATTATCAGGAACAAGCTTTGGGCTGAACTTACAAACTTATCATCAGCAAATGATTCATTAGAAATTCCTCATTGTCTGTTCCTGCTGATGACTCATCCATCAATGCACAGCTCTGTGAGGTCGTACCTTTTAAAGATGTTTTCCTCAGCAGGATCTGACCGGTCTGAACTCAGAGGAGGAGACCAGGACCCAGCCAGTCCTCCTGGAGAGAAGGACTTCCTGTCAGCCAACAGCAGGTGCTTTAATCTGCAGGCTCCTGGTTTTTACTTCCTGTTCTCAGTTTTTGTCAGATATTCTCCACACTGCTCATCAGAGGCTCTACACACTGACATTTTACAACTTCTCTCCAGTCCACACATCATAATTCAATAAAATAAACTATCTACTGGCTCACGATAGAGAAAATATCAGAAACAAAAAGTACCTGAAAACACATGCACCAGTAAAAACAGCAGAAAACAAAACTGATTTTAATGATAGTAGATTTCTGTGGTAACTTGTTTCGTTTACAGTAAGTGAAATTAACCTTAATGTCCTCAGGGCGAAAAGCTCAAGCTGGTGATTCAGGAAACGTGTGAAGTCATTCACATATCTGCCTCCTTTTCCCAGGAAGCCTCCGACTTCTGTGGGACACACTGATAAAAGATGATGTAGATCCAGTTAGGAATTGGTGCACTCTTTTCTTGACATCAGAATTTCTTAATAAAAGCTTTATTTGCACTTTAGCAAAATATAATTCAGTTTTCTTCTTTTCCTCGTCAATTAGAGCTGCAGTGAGGAAGACAGAAATCTTCAGGGATCAGGTGGAGGAGCATCTGAGAGACAATGAAACATCTGATCCAGGAGAGCTGCAGGTATTTTACACCTGTTAGTACAGTGTGCACATGAGGGATTTGCTGTCTTGTTGGACTGTATAAAGGAGATTTGTGTACTTTTATTCAGGCAAACACAAACCTCCACTGAGGTATTATCAGCTCATGCTATAGACTGAACAGTGTTGTCCTCTATGGTGAAATGGCAACAATATCATGTTAAATCTTTCCTAACAGATCAGGATTTTTCAGGATTTACTGATCATAAGTTTTTTCCATAATGTTTCCAATAAATAAAATAAAACATCAGATAAAATATTTGATAGATAGAATATCCAATTTTAATGGTTCTAGATCACAGTGGCATCTTATTCTTCTTGTCCCTACAGAATAATCTAAAGTTCATTTAAAGGTCAACATGAACACTTACATTTTTGCTCCTTGAACTTTCTTTTCCAGATCAGCGATGGTGAGATGAGGTCAACAGATCTACATAACGTCTTGCTGCAGGATGAGGGCATTTCCAGGATGGACAGAAATAATTTGAAGGTCACTGACCAGCAGGAGGTCCAGAGGAGGGCTTCCCTCAGCCGGCAGCAGCCCAGCGGGTCGCTGACCTCCTCTACCCCGACTCTGGTCTTTATAGACATACGAAAGCATCTTGAAAGCCTCCAGTCTCTGACCTGTGAGCCTGAGCACAGCCAAGACTTCAGCTCTGGTTTCTGTAATCCTCATACACCCCAAAGAAAAGCCCAGGATGAGGACTTGTCCCAGGTCTGCAGCCAAGAACAAACACACTTCAACATTCCTGTCTTTCCCCAAACTGGCACTTCACCTTCAGCACGAGTCCAGATGAATGACATCACTGATACTCCTCTAAACAAAAGAAAAGGACGCGAGAAAGTTCGTCTATTACGAGATGGAAAATACAGCATCAGGGAGGGATCTCAACTGGGAGAAAAGGAGAGCAGTAACATCTCTGATTCAAGAGAGACAGAGTGCAGGGTTTGTAAGCTCACAGCCTCTGACAGCAAGTGTTTTAGGGGAAAAAGTGTGAGGACACTTGGGGAAGTTGTTGACAAAGACGAGGTAAAAGGTCAGGTGACCTTCACAGCGCCAACCACAGAAATGGCTTTGATCTCAGGAGATGGACGGGAACATGTACGTACACCTACACGACCCAACGCTGTGGGCGAATCAAATTCAACGCAACATTTCAAGACCCCCGTTCCCCCGAGGGTCGGCGGCGTTTCCCCTCGGGCCGCGAGAAACCAGGAAGTTATTGTTAGTTTGTACGACCACATGGGGAGATTCTCAAACGTGAACATTGAAACTCGATCCACGGGCTGTGACGAAACAAAAACACTTTCTCCGCTCTGCCAGCGCGGCGAGTCGAGACCAGGAAGCGGCGCGGGCTCAAACTGGGTCAAAGGTCAGAGGCAAGCTGCAACAACAGCAGCGTTTCATCGCAGTGCGCCAAACAACACAAGTCGAGCCCCGACACCTCCTGAAGGCTGCACGTTTCCCATGCATTCCACCACAAGGAGCAGTGTGAGCAGTGGAGGCAGCAGTCAGAGTGGAGATAACCCATCCTCCCAGTGTCACCAGTTTCCCAAGCTCCCATCCCCTCCTTCCCATAGTGGCCTCCAGGAGTCACAGCTAAACCTCTCAGCAGGCCGTTATGCCAGCGAGGAGGGATGGACGATCCTGGAGACACCGAGACAGTCCAGCAGCAGAGGACATGAAGCTCAGAGCAGATCTAAAGGTGATCTGACCACAAACACACAATCTGCATCTTAAAATATTAATTGTGAGTCTGTAGTCTTTCAGGAATCAGTTCTTCTAATTAAATAGTTTGCTCTCCTGATCCCATTTGAAGCTTTAAAATCAGCTATCGTATTTCAAAGCCGGGCAGAGACGAACCTGGACGGCCTACGGCGATTTTAGATTCAATTAAACAACTCCCCGTGGAAACAGCAACAGCTTCATGTGGGTACGAGTGTTTGTGGTCCAATCAGATATAGGTTAGAGGAAAATTCCTCGCTGATTAAACCTGTCTGTGATGTTTAAACTCTGCAGTGTGTTGTGGAGAGATGAGGAAACAAACACTGATGCAACACACTGAGCAGAAGTATTCACACTCCTGCACTTTTTGGATGCTTAATTTATTTTATATGGCGTCAGGCAAATTTAATAAAAACAAAAAAAGCACAAACGATTTCAGGCCTTTTGCTCAAGGACTCAAAATTGTGTTTGTTTAATTTGCTTTATTGTTGCTTGAGATGTGTCTAGGACTCAAACTTCTCCCTTTGTTGTTATTTCAATACTTCTCAAACCTCTTCTCTGTATCTTTTAAATGTTCAGTGTGTCGGAAAATGTTGAAATCAGGACTGAAACCCGAGGATCCAAATGAGACTAAAACACAGACATCACGGGGATTTCACAGGTAAAGAAAATGTGGCAGTAATCTTTACTCATGTTTCAGTTCATGATCCACTATCTGCCACATCTGTCAGTTTAACGTGACACCAGCTCGGTTTCCTTTGCTCTGTCTGTTATCTCCTCTTTTTGCTGCATGCGAAGTAATGTACATATCTAAACCACACGCTCTGGTTCCTGCCATGCTTCAGTCATCTTTAAACATCTTGTTTTTCTTATGTTTTAGAGCAATAATGATGGAGTATGAAGTTTTTTGAGACTTTTAAATATCCCTCTGTCCATCCACTCTGGTTCAGACTGAAACTGTTGGATGGGTTTCCATTAAATTTTAATCACACATTCACAGAGTCCACAAAATGAATCTTAGTGACTCTGGTGATCCACAGATTTTACTTCCAGCACCACTTCAGGCTTTTAGTGAAACATCTTTGACAACTACCGGACGGATCGATAGGAAGTTTTACTTAATGTTGCTTCAGGATAATTACCTCCACAGAAGTGGTTTTGTTTCAGCCGGTGTGGGCTGGTTGGTTTGTTTTCTAGAAACTCGTGCTGTAAAATTTTGAATCAGATTAATCACAGGGTTGCTGTGGATTAATTTCGATTAATCACGATTAAATAGCATTACTTTTTAATCGCATTTCGTTTTCCATGAGGGTGGTTTGTTGCAAGCTGGGTGATGCATTAGCCAAAGTGCTAGCAGTGTGTGCTAATGTATGCTTTGCGTTAATGTGGTATTTTAAGCTGAAAGGGCTTCGGTGAAAAGAAAACTTCTTCCTGCAGAGTGTCAGTCTTTTTTTTTTTTCTATTTTTTTGTCCTCAGATTTCCTACAGAGAAGACCAACCTGCTGTTTAGCATCCTCCATTTTTATTGGTTGGTTCTGCTTCCTGTCACCACAGGATTAACTTCCTGTTGGTGCAGGTGTGACGACAACTGCACTTGGACAAACTGCCTGAAATGCAGAGATGTTCAGAGTCATTCTGTGCTGCAGATTAATCACATTAAAATTATCAATCAGATTAATCACGACGATGGATTATTCTGCGTTAATGCAGTACTTTTGACAGCCCTACTCCCATAGTATCATAGAAACTTGGTTAAACTCTTAGCGTTTATACAAAGTTACGGTGATTGATGGTAATTACGACCAAACCACAGTCATCTCACGATTCAAACCTCCCAACAGAAGCCGCTGCACAACTTTCTATGATCTAAAAATCTGGAAGAAACAGACAGAATATTTGGTTTATTCCTACAAATTTATTCACGATCAGGATGTCGAGATGAAACGTTGATCCCAAGTTCAACATCAGAACAACGACGGGAGCTGTTTCTGCAGGAATGTGCATTGTGAGGACAATCTGCTCCTCCTGCTCCAGCCAACAGCTCCAGCGACTTTTCATCTTACTCTCCAAGAAATTTATGCAAATGAAGTTGTGCCACAAACAAATCCTGATAAGAGCTCGGCACACTACACAGACAAATAGCCTCTTCATCTCCGATTGCAAGCACAAAGTGCCTCAGCTTTAACACTGCTCCGCCGAGGCTGCCGTGCTCCATGCCCCAAAGCCCCTAAATAATTGAAGCCCTCTCAAGAGCTTTTCTTTCATTCTTTCTTTTCCTAAAAGATATATTTATTGGTATTTTAATTCAAAAACCTCAAATGAAAACTCTGCAATATCATAAAATAAACAAGCAAAGAAAAGAAATATGGCCGTGAAGAAGATTAAATAAAGAATAGTATTTCCCCCGCTCTGATATTCACAGACAGATACCAGGAGGCCGACATTTTAATAATTTGCAGATAGTTTCCAAGTGTTGGGGAATTGGCCACAATCCTGCCACTTTGTTATCTTGTGGGCAAAATGAAGAAATTTGTATCAATTAAATATGCATGACTGTGACAGACTCAAATTGGCCTTATTTTCCCTCCTCCAGAGGTATTAGACTCCCCACTGTGTGCACAATTAGAGACAGGCATGGTGTGTTGGTTTGGTCAATTTAGTGGAGAGAGTGGATCATTTTCCCCACAGACAATTTAAATATAAATGTTTGTTTCTAGGGAGATGGATGGAAGTTTATATACATCCTGTTGAACTGACTGGTGTGTTAATAAGGGACAGTTACTTACACCAGAGCTGCTCTAATGGGTAACTCCATCACCATGTAGCATTAAGACAGACCTGAGAACAGTCATTACAAAACTTAAAGAGTTTTAGTTGAAGAACCATCAGACTAATGGTCGAGGTCCTGGTACAGACACAGTCGACTGGAGATAAAACGTCAGCAGGAGGATGGTGAACGCTCCATCTCAACAATCTAAAGATCTGAGATGTGATGGAGGGATGTGTGGTCCGAATTCTCAAAAACAGTATCGGACACTGATAGGGCTGCAACGATTATTCGACGTAATCGATTATAAAAATTAATCGCCTCGGAAATTCAAGAATCAAAGCGTTGAATTATTGTTTTTGTTGGTAAAATCAAATATCAGCCGGAAAAAGTACTTGCAGTTCTCTACAGGAACTGGTGGGGGCAGTATCGCTCCCACTGTTAACGTTATTCACAGAAACAGGAAGAAGAAGAAGAAGCGGAAGCACGACAGCGACAGGCAGCAGAGCCAACCAATAAAGAGGGAAGACGTGAAACAGTACGGATTTTTGGTTTTTACGTTTTTTGTTAGAAAACGTTAAATAGTATGTTGATGGGAAATACGAAAAAAACGGACGGACAGTCGACCGACACAAAGTTTTCACCGAAGCACTTCCTGTTTAAAATACCACATTAACGGGAAGCATTCTGCTAGCACTTAAGCTAACCCGTCGTCTAGCTTGCGACAAACCAGCCTCATGCAAATTTTTTTCATTTGGCAGCGCTATTTATTACTGCACCTTAACATGAATTTCTTATCCAATTACTCGATTAATCGATGGAGTAATCAATAGATTATTTGATTACTAAAATATTCGTTAGCTGCAGCCCTAGACACTGACTGGTCCCTGGGAAGTGATGAGAAGTAATTAACAAAGGAAAGTATAACAGTAGGACCAGACACTGGTGGTGGTGGACCAGATGGATGGAAGACTTCAGAAGAGGCTCTGGAAGATCTTGATGAGGAGCATTCAAAGATGATTGGACCAGTGGAGTGGAGTGTAAATTATGAATGGGGATAGTTTGACAGCAGCAAAGTCGTGGAGGACGTAGGAGTCGACCATAAACTCAGGGAAGCAGATGAAGAGAAGATCCTGACTGAACTTGAAAGCGAGAAACAGTTGACAGGACATGAGGGTTTTGTCATCCCACAGACTGGACCTGGAGTTCATTCACCTGCCTCGGTCCAAACCTCATATAACATCGTGTTCACAGGTTTGGTTTCATTAAACTCAGATGTTGACTTTGTGTCAAGCTAACATAAAGAAACGAAGCGTGATCGTCAAACTCTGGTACAGTTCAAGAAAATATCAAAGAAGCAGAGACTGAAGAGGTCTACATCAGTAGTCTCCAACCACCGGTTCAGGGCCCGGTACCGGTCTGCGAGGCATTTGTTACCGGACCACACAGAAAGAATAAATTGTTTATATAATTTCTTTTGTATTGATTATTAGAGTCTGAAAGATGTTTTATTTTGAAAAACGATCGGATTCTCTCTGATTTATCTTGGTCACGTGATCAGATACCCAAAAAAATAAGTCCGCAAACTTGATAAAATGAGTAAAAAACAAACGTGTTTGGAGAGTTTCTTTGCAAATGGGAAACTTTTGTTTGTTTTATGCTGGTGGGGATTTATTATTTTATTTCGCTGTATTTATCTGCCACACCTTGAAGGCCGATCCATGAAAATAATGCCGACATTACACCGGTACAAAACAGGTTGGGGACCCCTGGTGTACATCAACCAAACCCAGGGAGTCAGAGGGATCCCCAAGTTCCCTGGGGGATCCTTTTATTTTCTATATTTGGTTTATTAAGTTATGAGGTTTTTCCCTTTGCTTTGTTTGGGTTCAAGTCTTCTGGTAGATTAAGTAGATGTCTTGAAGAGTAGGGTCAGCTGCAGAGCACATTCACAGGGGTTCAGTGGTACAACTGGGACGCATAGTTACCCGGCAGTCATGCAGAAGTCTTTTTGAAAAATCAGATTTCATATTGGGTGTTAATGGTAACACCAATGGCAACACCCTACAGTCCTAATTTTGGTACTTTTTTGGTATTTTATTTTATTTTGGTGTTATTTCCAATAATGGTTGTTCGTGTTTGCGGGGAAACTGAACAGATGTGATTTGAAGACAACAACAACAACATATCTCTAGAATGGTGTATGCTAACACAATCAATGAGCGGAGGGAAGACCAATGAGGAGGTAACGTGCCTTTTGATAAAAAATACCACCACTTATTCATAAATCCCACTGGTACATTTGGCCCAACAGTTGTTTCAGAAGCCTGGTCAGATTTTAACTTTACCCACACGCCTTTAATTTTGTACCTTCTGGTTTTAGGACTAAATGTGTAACTTCCTGCTGAGCGTGAACAGTATCAAACCCTCTGAGATGGTCAAATAACTTAAATTACAAAGTGTCTCCAGGCAACAGCAGACGACTGAAACGTGACCCAAGCATAAACACTCAGCAATGTCAATATGAGGGAATGAATTTAAGTTATTTAAGAGCTCCTCCATCCTGCCACACAGCTGCCGTCCTGCCCCTGACGGTCTGAGCGCTCGTCTTCAAGCGACAGCTGGGACGTAGTCGGGATTTTAATGATGCCATCATGGCTCCCTCCCAGTAACACCCCCAAAGAAATGTTTGGAGTAATCACCATAATATTTCTAAAATCGTCTGGTTAATTATGCTACCTGTTGATGGAAATTGATGGTTTCCTCTCAACACCTTGAGAAAAATCACAAAGATTAAAATTCAGCAGATTTTGTTGCTTCTCCACCAACGTTCACTGTGAAGAGGATTGAAAACATCAGGATCATGAGTCTGGAGGTCGTTTTAACCCTCACAACAACACAGAGGAGATGACCTCCGTGTCCTGAGACCATGAAGACCAGATGATCCACAGCAACCTGTTTTTCTAGTTTCTCCTGCT
>OOFC01016651.1:0-10000 GCA_900323345.1 Pseudochromis fuscus
ATATTCCCTTGTATGAAAAGTGCTATACAAATAAAGATTGATTTGAGTTGAGATGATTTGATTTGATTTGAGAGGATTTGATTTGATTTGATTTCAGTTGATTTGATTTGAGATGCTTTGATTTGATTTCAGTTGAGTTGATTTGAGATGCTTTGATTTGATTTGAGTTGATTTGAGTTCCAGCTCCACTGGATGTACTGTCAGCTGTCACTACATGACTCCTGACATCAGTTTTACCTCATTAGTCTTTTCTACATGATATTAACCCATAAATAATTAGAAGATCATTATGAAATAATTACTCCTCTCACAAGAGAGTAGTAGTAGTTTTCTCCTTCTCTGCATGAGTAGGTCAGTTTTTGCCATGTCCTCATGCATAAATGTCTCAGTGGTCTTACCTGTGTGGACAGTCCGTTGCTGACCGGGTTGACATGGTTGCTGGGTGCTGCAGAGGTCATGAAGGTGTCAGAGTAGCTGGAGAAGCCGTGGCGGTTGGAGGCCAGACCATAGGCAGAGCTGCTGTCAGGGTTGGACAACCCACTCTGGTGCATGGTGGACGGAGGTAACGGCTGGGGACGGTGGACTGTCCCACCACCAGCATCTAAAGAGGGAAACCACATTTTAGTTATTTTAACGTACAGAGGCCACGGTGGTGGCAAAGCTCTTTAAAATCACCTCAGATTGTCATGTGTATTTGTGGTTTGTTTGTTCCTTGTGTTTAGTGATTTCTTGTTCTTGTGATTGTACCTTGTTTGGCTTTTGGTTCTAGTAGTGTTTTTCTTGTCTTTAAGTTGTGGTTTGGATTTCTTGGTTTTCTAGTTATTTCCTCTTGTCCTTCATCTGTGTCTTCATGTGTCACGTCTTGTCAGTCATGTGTAGTTCATGTTCTGTTCTCGTGTCATGTTTCATGTTGTGTATTTTCAGTGGTAGTTTCCTGTCGTGTCGCTTCCTGTTTTATTTTGAGTCTCGTCCCCTGGTTTCCAGTTGTTTCCTGTTGGTCTGGTCACACCTGTGCTGATTGTCTTGTCTGCCTCAGTCTTCTGATCATGCTCTCCACCTGTGCTCCATTGAGCCTCGTTACCCCAGTGTATTTAACCTCCTATGTCTCTTTGTCTTGTTGCCAGTTTGTTGTGTGTCCCACGTCTAGTGTCCCCTGCTCCTTGGTCCTGCTCCTGGTTTTTGAAGTTTTGGTTTTTCAGATTTCTGGTGGTTTGGACTTTAGTTTGGTTTTGTATTTCTCCTGCCGTTTTTGTGCAGCACCCTGAGTTTGCTTCTTTTATGAAAGACCTTTTTTTGTTTTACTTTCGGATCTGCACTTTGGGTCCTGCTTCCTCCTGCCTCCCTGACACAGATGCTCCCTGAAAAAATAAAGTGCTGAAAGCCTCAAATCTGACAAATGCAGAGTTTGGAGAAATCAGAGTGGTGCAGGTTAGTTTCAGAGGATGATCAATGATAACGGAGCTTTCAGGGATAATTGATGAGAAGCATGAGAGCTCTGAGGATCTCAGCAGTGTTGAATACATGGAAAAGCTCCATTCCTGAGACTCAACAAGGTCAAGGGGACACATGGAAGAACGAGTGTGGGCCACAGTATCCAAACCCTGCATTTGTCAGATGTGTTAAAGTGGTTGGTGATTCACACTGTGAACATCACATTTCTGGGTTTGTGTTTAAATCCACTGACTGTTTGTAAGCCCAGCTTCCAGCTTTGGTGTAGAGCTGTGGGAAACTGGTTTTCTGTTGGAGATAACAGAATAAGAACATTTGTTTTTCCCACACCCATTTGTCCCATTGACTGGATAATTGTTCAATGCTTTGAATACTGTGGCCCACACTCGTTGTTCCATGTGTCGCCTTGACCTTGTTGAGTCTCAGGAATGGAGCTTTTCCATGTATTCAACACTGCTCGGCTCAGGGAACTACATTTCCCAGAGTGCTCCAGCAGCAGCAAACCAGCTGCTCATGACCTGATCAGTCCCTGATGTGGAGCAGCTGGGAAGGAGTGGAGGTCCTCAGTCAAACAAAGGTCTGTACACTCCAGATCGTTATGTGGTGTGCACGAGGTAGCATTTCCAGAATACAGAAGAGGCTGAACTTCCCGCTCCACCTTAATGTGGATTACACCTGTGGCTGGCTCAGTCATTTTCAAGCTAATCCATGAACTAATGATTTGAACCAATTACTACATACTCCTCTGGATACCGGAAATGGTATCGAGTGCACACGTGAAACTATCTCGTGCGCACTCAATACCAGCACTTTTTTTTTTTTTTTTTTCTCTCCTTAAATGTTTTTTTCTTCATGTCCCTTTAGGGGCTCTGTAAAATTCACGAGATTAAATGTTAGTGTGGGTTGATCTACAAGCTTGTAGATCAACTATTTTTCTTTAGTCTATTTAAGGGGTTAATTCATTTATAAAGTTGAATTTAAATATTGGCCTTTAATTTAAGACAAATTAAAAATGTTTAAATCAAAATGTTAACTCTGTTTTCTTTGTCTTTAAAGCTTTACCTCATTCAGTGTACTGACTAATGACCTGATGAAGCCAACCAACCACAGAAGAAAAGTCAGAACAACGATGAAGTTGATTGAGTTGGAAATTTGAGTTGTGCTTGTGTCCTTTGGAGTTGAACAAGAGGAGGACTTGACAGACCTTCTACCTCCAAACTGCTTCTGGAAGCCATTAACACTACTGGACCGTCTGTGCTGGTTATCATGAAGCAGTCCTGATTGTCTGGCCGTGTTCCTGACTCATCTGAGGTGGCCTCACTTCTCTCCACCTACAGAAACCCACCATCACTGAAGCTTCAGTCCCACCCGGCTGTCCTCCTCCGACGGGCTGTGTACGTGCAAAAAATGGCTACAAACTCGTGGACCATGCAAGTGTATCTTGCTAAATTTTGAGCCCACAGACCACCCGTCAGCACGTATGCAGGATGTTGATCGTGATTAACAAACGGGTGGGTTTTTAGTTGTTTTTGTGGCTGTGGGCAGAAAACCATTGATGCACAGCACATGCAAAGACGCAGGTGTTTGCCATTTCTGTACATAGTGAGTGCACCTGCCATGAGGCTGCTGCAT
Source organism: Pseudochromis fuscus (assembly GCA_900323345.1). Taxonomy (NCBI): domain Eukaryota; kingdom Metazoa; phylum Chordata; class Actinopteri; family Pseudochromidae; genus Pseudochromis; species Pseudochromis fuscus. The sequence continues at coordinate 3,082 of OOFC01016651.1, forward strand.
GTCCAAAATCTCATGTGTTGGCAACATCTCACGTCATCCTTGCGCCCTTCACGGCACAGTCCCTGCAACTCTTTATTTTACCTCTGTGACCTCCACGACTCCCATGGACCTCAACAAATGCAGGAGCTTCATGTCTACGGTTTTAGTAAAAGTACTCTCCAAGAAACTGAAGAAACTGACGTTTTTTAAGGTGGAAATCCCATTTTAGCTGTTTTTATTATTTGAACCAGTTGGTGTCACTCTGCACTCCTCTTCTTCTTATCATCAAACCAAAGCTTTCTGTGTGCTGATGTCGATCAGTCTGTGCTCCTCTGACTGGTGTTTGATGCCTCAGGCCCATTTTGTTTTCTCTACATGTCCTCCCATTGGGCACTTGATTCTGTCCTGTTTGTTTTTTTGTTTTAGATACTTTATTATGAAATTATTTGCTGGTTGTTGTAACAGGCTGTCACTTGCATGGCACCATCAGGCTCAGTGTTTTTCCCGGGGGCACATCACGTGCAGCCAGGAGGAACCAGGGATCCTTGTAGTTACTGCACGATCCACCACCATGCCTGAGCCATGACTGCCAGGACTGAATCTGCTCTCACAATTAACTACTTTGCACCACTGTGTGGCTGTGATTGTGAACTGAAAGTGGGAAACACAAATGCTGCTTTTCACCCCAACATCTTCTGAACATGGGTATCCAGACTTCAGTGTCCTCCTGCTCATGCAGCTGTAACGCCCTTTATTCCTGCCTAAGCCACAATGCTGTTAACACTCCCACATCACCCCAGTCCTGATGTCACTTAGCTTCTGGTTAAATATAGGATTCAATCCAGGATCCTCCTTCTGACCTAAAAGGCCTTGAATGGTCCATTCATGAGCTGATAGAACATTTTACAGCTGTAATATCAATTACAACTCACCCGTCAGTACCAGGTAAAAGGTACTTATCACTAAACTTAACATTTATAGAAAATACTAAAAGTTACTTAATTATATTGAAGCTAATGGAGGGAGGACATGTAAACTGCACAGAGAGAGGAACCAGCTGAGGTTTGAAGGCAGAACCTTGTTGCTGTGAGGTCACAGTGCTGACCTCTGACCCTGAGCTGCAGTCACCAATGACCACGCCACTTCACCACAATTCACTACAATTAAACCTCTGTCTGACTTTGTTGCCTGCTGTTGTGTCCATGTTTGTTAATCTTTTGTTTCTTTTGGTTTAGGAGTTTTTGTTACATTGGATTTTATTTATTTATATAAGACTCATTTACTTCCTTAGTTACGTAGAGACAAACTATTTCACTCTGGGACAAACCCCACCCTGGATATATGAGCCCCAGCAGCAGGGACAGGTGGGGACAGTGTAGCTTCAGGAAAGGCGTGTGACAGCAGACCAGGACTGATGGTCTGAGTAAACCACTAGGATGATGTTTGTGTGGGGAGAAGAGGGATGGATGTGAGGCTACGGTGGACTTCACAATGATCCACTTGATCACAGGCTTTTCCTCACTCACCTTAGTTTAGTTTAGTTCAGTTTAGTTTAGTTTAGTGTTCACAACTACTCTGAGATAAAACAGATGAATGTGCATTTTTCTCCTCAGTTTTTCAGACTTGTTGATTTTGTGTGGAGGAAACGTCTCTATAAGTGATTGTAATAGTATTCTAATTATGCTAATCTGGATAAATGATGTAAATCATGTGCTCACCTTGCATGGTAACTCCTGGTTTATTACATGTACATGTAAAGGATTATTCGAGGACAGAATTGGTGTCATACACAAAGTTCCTCAAACTCTCTCCGTCTCTTGTGACAGTTAAAATGACCACGTGTCTCTGTTCATACGAGACTGATCCTTTAATATTAGTCTGATTCACAGTGCTACATACAAATCAGCGCTGCCTTTACTACTGCTGTGTGTCCGATTGGACAGAGTGGTGGCAGATCAGGATCAGAAAAACATGATTTTTCACTTAGACTGTTCAAAGTAAAGGTGAACAGGTGGAGCCTGCTCTTCATCAATCATGTTTAGTGGGAAAGGAGGAGCAAAGCCGTCCTGTGTCAGTGAAGCCTGAACTATGGAGTCAGTGCAAGAAGCTTGTGTACCTTGGGACAGGGTGTTGGTCGGGTAGCTGGACTCTGGCAGCTGGTACGCAGGAAGTGTTGGCATCCCTGTGGGAGGAAATCCACCGGGCAGGAGGTGGTTGAACGCTGCTAGTTGATTGGCTCCTGCTTGTTTTCGCCACCTGGCCCTTCTATTGCTAAACCACACCTTTAATAATAAAAAAAAAGAGCAAAAACAAACAACTCCGTTAACCATTGAACTTATTCCCTGTTTTGTTTTAACAAAACTTGTGTCTATACAACAGAAACGCTGACTGGATGGTTTGTATCTATTAACTACAAATGTGGATTTGTTTTAAATGTCGAAACTCAACATATCATATATCCATGGTCACTGTGAAACAATGAGTTCAGGGAAACACTGTTGTCTGGTTTAATACAAGAGAAGTCCACAAAGAGTTGAGGTTTCCCTTGAACCAAAGTCCCCCAGCCTTTAACCTGACTGACCTGAGCATAGTTACAATGTGTGTCTAGTGAAGCGCTCACACAGCAGTGATTCTGTTTGTCAGCACCACATCATTATAAAGAATATACACTGAAAATCCCAGCAGAGGTCAGTCTCCACAGTGCAGCTGTTTCAGGTGGCTCTCAGGTAGAGACCTGAACTACAGCACATTACAAACAGATTGTCAGCAGCTGTGCAGAGCTGCAATGAAGGGCTGAAAAAGAAAAGGACTAATGTCAACATGTCAAACATCTCTATGCACACACACACACCACGTCTGCTAAACCAGCCGAACCACACAGATTGTGAAATGACAAAGGGGCGTGTGTTGCCAAAAGCTAAACTGTCCTCTTTCAACTCAGCAGGGCACTAATTTCCACCTTCTTAATTAAAACCAACTAAAAGACAGCAGCTCGGAGCAAGTCGTAGCCTGTCGGTGAGCAGAAACACATCTGCCTCTGCTCCACTGTCTCTCCAACACACTGTCCCACATTAGGACACACAGGTAACAGCTTTTTTTTTTTTTTTTTTTTACCTTTTAGATCATTTGAATCAAACAGTACCACTCCTGAGTTTTTACATGTGTACACAGCACATGCACACCACATATCCAGAGCGGGAGCAGGAATCCATGTATTGCCTCCAGCTTTCCACCCACCCACTTCTCCAGGAATCCTCCTTTTTCATTTGGAGCAAATGAAAACATGCCTTTCAAGTGGAGAAGATCATTTGGACTTCTATTTCTGTAGAGGAGACTCAAATAATTAGAACAGGCGTTGTCGCCTCGAGGTACTTCTGCAAGAGAAGCAGAAGAAGTAGATCAGCTCCACAGTCCCACTGCCTCTGCAGAGCAGCCATGTGACGGTGGGTGGAGCCACTGTGAGAGGATCACCTCTGGTCACCTGACCACAGCCACAGACAACATCTCCTAACATGGCACTTGTTTTTATTTCGTTATTGTGATTTATACATGCAGAACGCAATACTGCATTTGTGCATTTACATTTGTTCCAGAAGGTGATGAATAAAATAAAATAAAATAAATAAATAAATAAATTTACACAGAAGGAATTTGACCTTTTGCCTTTCATTAAAAAAAATGCAGGTTAAAGAAGACTTGACTAAACTTGGTTGAACTGAAACCAGAAGTTATTTGAACAAATAATTCAGTAAAACATCTTCATTGATCTCCAAGCAGCTGAGTGACAGAGCAGAAAGCCCCTGCTCCCTGCCCACCGGCCTGTTTGTGTACAGATTAAACACCGACATTGAGCATGTTCATCAGTGAGCTTTGCAGGCTCGGTAGGTGGATTTTATTAGTGCTGCACAGAGGAAAGTCCAGCTTGTGCCTCCCGGTACAACTTTTCATCATCGTTCTAATCATCTTGGAGAATCTGTTTCTGAACAGCTGAACAAAATATTGATTATTATCACTATCACTAAAAACAATCACTAATGAAAAGACCAAACCAGCATCTGTCTGGAAACAGCTTGTTAGTGAAATCACATTGTAACATCACCACAAGTCAGACCTGCTTTTGGTTACATGCTGTTTCATTTGCAGCCTTTGTACCTACAACGTGGACTAAACTGTGCATCTCTATCACAACTGTGACACAAACTAACAAACTAACAAAGCTCCAAACTAACGCAAACACAAATGTAAAGTGTATGATACAAATTTAAGAGAACACAAAGTTACTTTATAATAGACACTAGACTGTGAATCTGGACATTACAACACTGAGCAGCTTCTGTGGTGCACTGAAGATCCTGTGTGGTGTGTGGAGTGAAGCTTTGCAGATTGATTTTGTTCACTGGTGTTAGTTCTATACACTGAGTGCTCAGTTCTGATATATGAATATGATAATGAAACAAGGCACTTCAAAACATCAGTGATACTCATTGTAACGTGGTCTGTTGTTTCTGTTTGTAGGTTTTTGTGTAATTCACTGTTGTGGAACAAGAGTTTCTCCTCAGATGAAGTGTTGCAGCAGCACGTCCATTCAAACGTTACTGTCCGTTCACACAGTAACACAAATTTCTTTTACATAATAAGTGCAAAGATGTGAATAGATGCAAATCTGTGTCATGCGAGTTGAAAGTTTTAACTTGAGTGACAAATATGTGTCACGTGGTATCATGAAAACTACTGATGTTACCAAACAGAAATGGAGGAAGAGTTCATTGTGGCCGTCTGTGTTCATCCAGAGGGTTATGGATCAAATCCAGAAGGAGAGGACTGGAATATTTGTGATCTCGTTCACTGTCAGTGGTGGAAGTGGTGGTCACTGGGGTGTCCAGGAGGAGTACTCCTATTGGCTAGTACTCGCCTGTGATGAAATCACCAGTACACGCAAGGCCATGTGTTGCGCCCTGTCTGAATGCAGCTTCAGACATCACATCATTAAAACACTAACAGGAAATATCAGAACGCTGTTCATCTGACCGCTCGAGCTCCACCTGTGTCAGGCTGCACCACCAGGCAGTGCACAACAGACAGGTGGTAAAATATCTGTCAGTTCATCTGAAACAGTGCTCTTAGATTGTACCACAGGTCAGTCCAGAGCTTTGCTGACACAAACAGCCTGCATCTAAATTCTGGTTCTTTTCAAAATTGAAAATTTAGACCCAAAGTCAGACAGTGTGACTGCTGCTGCAGCCCCAGTTTATCAACCACAGACAGAAATGAAATGAAGCAGGACACAGAGTTGGTGTGTCTCACGGCCGTGTTGTTCTAACCAGGACCACAGAGTCCACTGTGCAGAGGAGCAGTGATGAGCAGGAGGACCAGCTCTGTCACCAGCTCTGTGGATCTGCTGGGACTCTCCATGTAACAACAGCTGTTTAGACTTTATATGCAATAGTGGCTCATTCTTAACAGCTGACCTTTAGCAGCTGATGTGGATGAGGAGCACATGAAAGAATCAAAAGCTACAGAACAAGTGAGAAAGTGACTGCTCCTGTGTTTGACTGAAACCTGAGTCAGTGAACAGAGGATGACCAGCATCGAGTAGACACACAGATATTTCTGTGGTCCGTCAGTGTGTTTGTGTGTGTGTGTGTATGTGTGTGTGTGTGTGTGTGTGTGTGTGTGTGTACGTATGTATGTGTGTGGGAGGGGGGGAACTGGTTTCCACACCATGCTGGTTTCTCACTGTCTTGGTTTACTGGGTCTTGAGTGATTCACGTTGCTGTAGTGGCTCAGAGATCCCCTGAGAGCCCAGTCCTCTGTGATCTGCTGTACACAGTGAGTACTGGGCTCAAAAGTGGTGGGAAAAACAAATTCCAGCCAAGAAGTTGGGGAGTGAGACATGCAGGATGAATGCAGCCCCCTCCCCACCGCCGAGCACCTCACAGCTGTTGTTACAACTCTACAGCACAACTAGGACACTGTGCAACAGGCAAAACATTACAGCCGCCAAACTCCCCAGCATTACACTGTCTGTGTGTAATGCTGGATGGACTCATAAACATGCAGTGTGGTGTGTGTATAGTATCACAACCCATTGTACAACAATATAACATGGACGCTGTTACTCAGCTCTGGAAAGTTATGACAGCAGCAATGGTTTCATCCTGTGTCTCAGTGATGGTGAAGTGGTGACCAGTACAGAGATGTGGGACTGACACTTCATTTCTTCAACTTAATTCCAGTCCCTGTTTGAAAGACTGAAAGAAAACTGCTTCTGTGTGGGGGAGAAACAGGGAGAGAGGATGGGTGGACATGTGGACAGACGTCTGGTTTCATGTATGGCTGCTCTGATGGACAGATGTGTGGACTGAGGGGGTGACAGCTGGATGTCAGTGTATCACCTGGACTCTGGCCTCAGTGAGTTTGGTCCTCTGGGCCAGCTCCTCCCTGGTGTAGATGTCAGGGTAGTGTGTTCTTTCAAAAGCCTTCTCCAGCTCCTCCAGCTGCTCTGCGGTGAACGTCGTCCGACTCCTGCGCTGCTTCCTTTTCAGGGGGAGGTCAGGCTCCGACTCCACATCTGACACTTCATCCATCCGACTGCCTGGGCAAACACAGGGAGCACACACACCAGGGCTGTCAGCGTGTACCCTACTGTCACTATGCAGTAATGTAGGGAACAAAACATTTTGAAATGCACTTTATGGTTGGTTGGAGATGGATTCTAGTCATCACCTTTGCAACTTTGTAACACAATGAAATTTCCAAGTTAGTGTCTCATTTATGCAGTGTCTCATGTATACAGTCTGTTCCTAAAAGTTTTACACACAACTTTACACACAACCAGGTGGACCAGAGTGCTACAAAGTAAAACAATAAAAACAACACACAGAATATAAAATAATAAAAACAAATTCAAATACCAGCAAATAAATAAAATCTGTTGAAG
>OOFC01016652.1:0-20637 GCA_900323345.1 Pseudochromis fuscus
CTCACTGACCACAGTCTCTTTGGTTTGGACCGCTATACAGGACAGATCAGGACACTTCGCTCATTCACAGAGACAGACGAGGCTGAGCACAAACTGGTCATACTGGTCAAAGACAATGGCAACGTCTCACTCTCAGCAACAGCTACTGTGATTGTCAAACTTGTGGAGCCCAAAGAGGCGTTTGCTGCATCTGATGTTAAAAGTGCAGCAAAAGTAGACGATGACGACAATGTGACTTTTTACCTGATGATAACTTTGGGATCAGTTTCCGTACTTTTTATCATCAGTATCATTGTGCTGATTGCAATGCAGTGCTCCAAATCCACAGATTATACTTCTAAATATCTACAAGAGACTAATTATGATGGGACACTGTGTCACAGCATCCAGTACAGATCAGGAGACAAACGGTACATGTTAGTTGGACCCAGAATGAGTATTGGATCCACTATAGTTCCTGGAAGTCATGCAAATACTCTGGTCCTACCTGACAGGAGGAGGACATCTGAAGAGGTAAGAAACATCTCTTCAAAGGGCAGTTTTGGTAATGCTATCTGAATGAATAATAAGAGGTTGATCCTATTGGTGTCAATATGCATAAGGAATTAAATAGTTGGACAGGAGTAATCAAATTCATCGTTGTGAGACATGAGGAGGTTGTGTGTTGATGCAATGGCTGCAGATAAGTTGTTGGTTTTCAGGTGGTTGTATGATTGGTTTCACACAGACCAGACTACTCACTAATAAGCAAATTAAACTGCAGTTACCCTGCTGTGCTGACATCGTAACCCTGCTGTTTCCTCATGAATGTAAAAAAAAAAGAATTAAAGTCAAGAAATTATAAATCCTCTCTTTTTATCACAGCATAATTTACCCAAAACAGCAAGGTTTAATGATGTTAATATTGTGCATTGATGCATATTCTTATTTCATTAAATTAGTCATAATAATCAAAGTACAATAGTGCATGTAAAGTACACAAGAATTCACTTTTTTTCCCCTAAAAACATTTATGTTTTGTGCTCTGTTCTTGTCCTTCAGATTTGTATTTCATGCTATTGGAGACCCTTCTATGCTGTAAACTGACTAACTATTAATAATTTAAAATGAACCTGGTCTATTTCAGGTTATGTGTCTATGTCTGTTGTGTGTGGGTCATAGACTTGTTCTTAAAAACAAGTCTATACCACCTTTTATCATACTTTCAAACAAGGACTAGTTTGTTACTTTTTAAAACATTTTAAATCACCCTTGTCTGTCATCTTGAAACATCAAGTCTGTTTGCAAGCATCATGTATAGGAAAGATAGCTCTCTCTCTGTTTTACTTTACATCTGCATTATTTGAGGTACTGCATTTGTTCCTTCACATAATACATAATACATGAAATTTACTCTAATTTCCTAAACATCTACACATCAGGTGTTTATGTCTGAATAAGAAGAGAATGTGGTCTTTTGTTTACCATGCTTATACACCTTTCTGTTCTTGTTGTTGTTGTTGTTGTTTTTCCCTCTCATTGTCCTGATGTAGCCTCTGTTATATGTGTTAGTTATATGTGTGTACAGGGAATGACTGACTGGAAGAGAGACTTACTTGAAGTCTGCGCTTGCTGATGTGGTTGAGGTGATTCAATGGGCCATGAATGGCTGGAGCCAAGACAGAGAGAGGGGCAGAGAGAGCCTGAGGCGGGTGTGCAGTGAATCACAATGTGCAGCCAGTCAGGTGGGGTTGGGACACATCAGCAGGGATCTCAATCTATTCCAGGACTGAAAAGCAAGCAATTCATAATTTTACTATTTCATTAGATTGGCTTATGTTTTGTACTACAAAAATATAAAACGATAATAGTCTGGGGTGTATACAGTTTACATATATACAGTATACTACACAAAACCTTCTGAGCACATGATCCTTTTTGACTCGCTGAAAAATAGGTCATATTTCATCACATGTGTGAAGGTCTGCATGCTCGGCTTCTGGGCTGTTTCCCTGTCGAACATTGTGTGTTGCCCATAGCAACGCACCGGGAGATCCACCTCTCAGTGTCTGCTGGTTTCCACAGACTAGCATGCGCTGAGCGGTCTTAGCAACAGCAACGGAAAAGGATGAACGAGGGAGGGAGGGATAGAGAGAGCAGTAGCAGAGGGGGAGGGGAAGTGGCTTTTTGAACGCCTCATCTATAGACATTTCACAATATTTAATGAAAATGGGTTTATTTAGATAGAAACACATGGATTATGACGTTGAAATCACCATTGTAAATCAGGCAGCAGATGGTGCAGATATTCTAGCAATAGTGAAGGCGGGAATAGCTGAGCTTCTAATTAGATATTTTATAGTATGGAGATAATCTTTTATCTCAAACAACTGGGTCAACCTTAGATTTCCTACCTAGAAAATGTCTGGTAGAAAAAATAATGTATTAAAAGGTCAGTAAATATGTCTGTTGAAAGCTGATGGTATATTTTGATTCGCAGAGCAGCGTGTGAAATAAAGCAAGGAGCTAAAGTGGAGCATGAATGCAGGAGGGATCAGGTCAGATTCAGAGTGAAGCTCGGCTCCATGAAGTAAAGAGGCTGAACACACTTTCTCGACAGTTTCCCGGTCCAGTTTTACTCAACTCTACTAGAGAGCAATAAATATCTCTCTGTGTGTATATGTATGAATATTTTATGTGCATGCGTTTGTGTGTGTGCATGAGACAGCGAGACAGAGGCATCATGTGTGTTGCATTGCAGCAGCAGTGCTAAGCTGTGCCTGGACAGCAGATGCCCAGAAAAAGATGTGATTAAAAATGAGTGCATCTCATTAAAACCAAAAAGTGCATGCCGATGTCAGTGGATCACACTGGCGGTCTCTGCTTAAACTGTGAGCTGATTGTTTGTCTCTTTCTGAATTATAAGCCATTTTTATGCAACAGAATTTTATTTTAAGAACAGTGGATCAACATCAACTGGGGTTATTCAGAATGCAAGCACATGGGATGTGCCTTTGTTCTCTGATGAATAAACAGATTGTGTTACTCTGTTTAACGAATGCAACTACATCTTTTAACGGTCCTTTTCCCGTCTGTAACAGTAAATTGTCAACTGAATACAGAGTATATCATAGTATTTTCTTGTTACATTTCCACTCTGTGCCCTCTTCACTGGGGGGTGTGGCTGCTTGCTTCAGTGGCTTTGTTTGTTTGCTTGGCTGGCTCAGCAGATCTGTGCAATTGTGTTTGCATGCTGAGCGTCTACACTAAAAATCATTCACAGTGCGATGACCTTCAAGTGTTTGTATATGTTGTCTTTGTTAAGTGAGCGAGAACATTCTCATCACTAAACCGTGTGATAGGGAGAGAGGTAAGAAGGCGAGGTCTTAAATCAGGAGGTGCTGTATGTACTGTAAAGGCAGCAACTTTAGAGAACAATGTGGCTGTTTGTCTGCCAAAATGCTGACAACTTTCTCCTAAACAAACTCCTGTCCTTGTGTTTTGCTCCCTCTAATTTTGCTAACTTTTTCTCTATCCACTACATTTACACCTCGACCCATATAATATTGAAAACTTAGGAAATTTGTTGTGTTGTATTATCTCCTTTTAATTTCAACGGCCATCTTTGGTTTCCCCTGTAAAGTAATTTCTTTTATCTTTTATGCTAGATACTCTGTTTCCTTCTGCTTCTTGCTTTGGCAGTTTCTCTCTGTCTCCTCCCTTTCCCATTCCTTCCTTTCCCGCCACACTTGTATCACTCTCAGTTTTTCTCCTCCCCATCCATCCCCTCCCCCATCCCACTCGTGGCCTCCTTTTCCCACTTTTACGCGTCTGCCTTCCTTTTCCTCCTTCATATGCCGCCCTTCTCTGTCGCCCAGTCGTTTTCTGCTTCTCTTTCTGCCGTCTATCTCCTCTCTCGTTCTGCCACATGCTCTTTAGCTCTGTGCTGCTGTGTCTCCCATGCCTGTAGGGTTGCGGCTGTGGATGCTGAAAGTGCTGTTGTGTGTCAGTAGGGCACATTCTCTCATATTGCTCCAGCTTTGTTTGGGGATGGCGCCACTCACATCGAGGTCAGCAGCAGTGATGGTAATCTAATTTGCACACGCAGTACTGTACAACAAAAACAGCTACTATCTTTATGTTCGCACGCGCGGCAACACATCGCACATACTCACATATGTCTAATCCTCTTTATTGAAAGTCACTATCACACAAGAAATGAGGCTGAATGTATAGAGGATGAGACACAGAGCACTCAGAGACTCGGAGAGAGAGAAAAAAAGAAACACCTACAGTGAAACAATTTATCAATCAAAACTAAGTGACAAAAATTTGAGATGTTGCAATGATTCAACTTTGTATTTGTTTTTTAATATCATAAGCTTTTCAATTATTTCACAGTTCAATTCCAGTCATGGATTTTGTACTGAAAGCATCATAAACAAGCTGATTGCACCTAACAAGTGTATCAACACATTTTATTTTTTCTTAGGCCAAACATTCACCACGTGGGGCAGAGAACAGCTCTCAAATGGGCAACGGTGATCAAACAATGAGACTTACTGACCATTATTATGACTGGTCTCACCAAGCTGTGATTATACCAGTAATACATTTGTAATATTGTAATAATATTGAGACTGATCACTGTTTCTTGTTGAATTTACTGAATACTACATTAAATTAGTGCCTTGTCCAAAATGTTTATTTTAATTCTTTTTATCTGCCGTTTTCTCTCATTCTGCTTTGTAAATTATCTCTTTGTGTTGAACATTTTTCTTTACTCATATCTCTTTGCATGGCTTTGTAATTCATCATGTCTCACTGATTGAAAGTCACTGAGATAAGAAAATAAATATCACAGGCTTTTGTTCAAACTAATAATCGGGAACCGTACATGATGTAAAACTTTGATAAACTTAATTCTGGAGGTGGGTAATGAGTCACATGTATAATATTCACCCATAATAGTCTGACTTTCTTTCTGCACCCGGACAATGGTAATTTTCTCAGTTGTTTGCTGCTTTTATTTCTCGCCTCGTATCAGAGTACTAGAAAAAAAAATATTGTTTTATTTTCCATCACCAGTCACTTACAGTTAATATGTTTGACCAGAGAGTTGTTTTTCACTGCAGTCATTAAGCTCATGCAACTCTGTGCAGGGAGTATAATTTTTTGTTAACTTTAACATGCTGTCCAGACTCTGCTGACTTTGTTGACTTGACTGATACAATGTGTGCTCTCCCTGTGTGTCCCTCTGCTGCTGAGTGTTTGTATCAGCATTTCCTCCCTGCAGACTTTCAGGTGATTTGGTGTTCGTGAATCAGGAGGTTGTTGTTGTGAATGTCAGCAAGCAGAGACACTGCTGCAGTGCAGCTCATGGACTATTTGGCCAATAAGCTGCTTGTTTATTTCTGTGCTGTACTTTGAACATGAAGTGGCAGAGAAGGGCTGGATAAGAATTCTCTCTCTCCCTCTATCAAGGCAGACTAACCTTAAATTATTTATTTGTGACTTGTCTTGTGTATCAAAGTTTAAATCATGCACTTTTGTGTTTCTCTCTATAATGCATGACACTGAAAGAGATTTGAACAAACTACTCCACTGAAACATTACAGAAAACAAGATTTATCCTTTTCTTTTATGCTGACTATTTAATAATGATTTTGAGTTAAATAGTAACAACATGACATGCAGATGTACTACATTTTTTACCGTTGCCTCTGGGCTAACAGGGTTTAAATCAGAGTCAGTGGGCCAAAAATTTAATTGCAGGCTGCATTCACAACTGTGGGGCAAGACTCCCTGGCACAGCTCCTTTCGCTCTTGTCATTTGGCCTAGAACATGACGAGACTGGTTGAGAGCCATGTGTGGCTTTGATGTGAATTGGCCCAAGCTAGTCACTACTCCTCAGTATTTGGGTCAAACCTGGTACTTCTGCGTTGATAAAGAGACATGCAAGTGTTATTTGTGAGCCTGTTGAGTACGTCTAACCATTGACAGAAAATAGTAGAGATAAATAGCAAAACATTTTTTAAAAAACCTGTTTTTCCTGCCCCCCTCCTCTATCTTTTATGCCTGGTATTATGTGAGTAGGTCTGACCCTTTCTCCTCTCCACCACTCGGTTATATAAGCCCTCAGTTTCATTACCTTTCACTCCATTGACTCATGGCTATGTGGATGAGTCCTATAGGTTGCTACTCTCATTTTAGATTCACTCTGCTGTGGCTGAATCGAGGTACTGAGGCCTTTCTCCGGGGTGTTAGCTGGGTCAGCTTATGAGCATTAACATTATTGCACTAATGAAAACCATTTGCACACATCTCCACATGTCACTTTAAATACTTGCAGGATGACATAAGCTTAGCACAATGTACTGCATTGTGCTCTATTTCTTTATTTACAAATGAAACCATCTCTCAACAGTGTAATTAATTATTTGCAATAATAATATTATAATGTCAATGCTGAACAACATCTACCTCTGGCTGTCTGATGTACTAACCAGCGTTTAGTAGCTTTCTTAAGAACACATGGTCTGTGCTATGGTTAAATAGTGTTTTACTTTTTTCTTTTTTTTTTGAATCAACAGAGATCAGAACAGATGCAGGTCTGCGCTGCTCTTGTTTGGCATCAATGCTCATACAGCCACAACATCTGCTGCTGTGCTTAGGTCATCACTGCATGCCTGGAGGATTGAACTGACTGACGGGTCAGTGCAGGGCTACATACAAGACAGTCACCCATTAGGTGGAAAACTAGTGAAGATACAGTTGGATGAACATCTGCATTAAATTCACTCTGTTGCTAACCTAAAGAAACAGGAAGTGCAAAGAAATCTAAATGTAGCCAGTGGGGTTGTGATCTGTGATTGGATGAATGCGTGAATGGGGTGGGGGAGTCGGCTGTCTGGATATTGGATGCAGCCTTGATAAGAGGATTGCCTTCTTACTGCAGTATTCTTGCACTGCTTACTGTGGGGTAAATGGAGTAAATGGAGTATATGCCATATACTTGTCTGATTAATGCCGTATGTTGTATTTATTTCTGGCCATGCGTGGATGGGATCGGATGTTGGCTGTTAGAGAGATCCAGTCTCTAGCTGCAGGGTTCCTCTTCCCCCTGTGGCTATTTGCCTCGCCTTGTGTCCCCACTAAGCATCTTGGGTTATTGCTTAGCCTCAGAAGTGTGTTCTTATGTCTCAATGAAGCTGTAATGTCCAACTTTATTTGTCATAACTGTTTATTAATTTAACCACAATGTAACATTTTTGACTTGTCATTCAATTCTTTTTACAGCCAAGAGTACAAACACTTCACAAACAACAGCTACAGGCTGTTTTCTGTGGTGTGTGTAGATTTGGGGAGATTCTGTGTTGCATGTCACACCTCCTCCTCCCCTTACTTCCTGTCTACCTTTTCATTATTCACTGCCCAAGAGAGAGCTTTAAAAGATCATCATAAAATAAAAAAATTACAAGGCTGTCACGACAGAAAAATGTCAAATTGAGATACAGAAATTATTATCTTGTCTTATTAGTTCAAGCGTATGTGACGACATGACATAAATATGGTTATGAGAGGCAGTTTTAACATTGATTAAACCTACAACATGAAAAGTCCTCCTTGTTTTCTTATTTTCAATGTGGGCCAAACGTCCTTTGACTCCTCCTGATCATCTTTCTGAGCATGAACCAGTGAGCTGTGAGTCATCCCATCCCACATGTAGCTTTTCATTTTGTGAAGTTGGTCTGCTGTGTTTATTTTTAGGTGAACCATCTGTCATAAAAAAATGTAAAAAAAAAAAAAAAGGATGTGGGTATTAAGGGTTAGTGCTAGTATTATTTTAACATATTAGGCAGATTATAGGTTTTATGATGCCCTGTAGCCACATATACTTGTGTGTGTGTGTGTGTGTGTGTGTATACATGTTTAGATTGCTAAATGTTCATCCATGTTTCCCGCCATCTTATCTGGTGGGTGCAGTGTATGAATAAAACAATGAGACATGGGTGTGGAAGATGAGTGGTAATGCTGTAAGCCTGACTCATATCCCACTCTCTCCTCCCACCGACTGGCTCTGTCTTTTCCCCTGCCTTTGTTCTCCTTATCACTACCCCACTTTTCTCAGCCTCATGTGCTCAGCTTCTCATCTTCACCTTTTACTGCTTTCCTTTCCTTTGCTAGCTTGCTCCTTCCGTCCTCTTCTTCATATCTCGTCATTCTCATTCTTACACAAAGAATCTTTTTCTCTGATTTTCTTCATCCCTCTCCCTCCTCCTACGCATCCTGATTTCCTTTAGCTGCTACTCTTTCTTATGCCCCCTCCTGTCAATTTGTGCAACTGCAAGCTGATAGAAAATGGCTGATATGTTTTGGAGGCTGGTTTGCTCTCTTTCTCTTGCTCTCTCTTGCCTCTGTTTTACATTTGAGTCTTTTTGATTTGGTTGCTAACTGCTATCGGAAAACAGAGGTTCACCCATTGGTCTTTACACCATCAGGTACCATCTCTATTTTTGAACACAGAGCAACTCTCCTCTCTCTACAGTGCCTCTGCTAACTCTACAAACTGGAGCTGAGAATTTAGAGCACCTTTCTCTTTCTCTCAGCTTTATGACTGCAGCAGAATAAGGACATGAAGAGCACTAACCTAGTCTGCCTTTTCACAGCCTCAGTCCTGCAGCTAAAAACATAAGAATCTGAGTCTGTCCCCTCTGATTGTGGGCCTCTGTATCTTGTATAAACTATGTAAGTGTATATGCTTAACCTAGAGCAAATAGTAGTTTGTTTTTTTGTTGCTGACAAGGCTTAAATAGTTGTAACTGAATACTTCATTTGCAGAGGTATGATTTAAAGGTCATATTGCTCTAAAATAAAATTTATATACCCTATTTGTCTTACAAACATGTTGGTATGTATTCACACTAGAATTTTCTGCAGATTGAACATAATATGCTGCTGAAATTGAGAAATAACTACTTGACTCTGGTTTGCTTCTCTGTGTTTGTGTGTGTGGGTGTGTGTGTGTATGCTCAAATTTGTTGTGAAAAGTAATCTCTGTAGCATTACTAATACCACTTTTTTTTAGCCTCAAGCTTTGCTTAGTGTAATATTTTTGGACACAGTATTACCTTGTTAAATAAAATACTACAATATCTTGTCCTTTTATATGACGTTAAAATATTTAACAGATCTGATTGTGTTCTTACACTCAGGGGCGCTGCCAGAAATTCTGGGCCCCATGAAAAAAAATCACAAAATGTACTAAATGCTACAGAACACTGGCCCAAATTACCTAAAGTTCTGTATCACCACCACTAGATTACATACATCCAGTACATACATTTATAGGCCGTTATTTATTTCATAGTGATCAGTATGTAGAAAAATAATTAGTTTGAATTTCTGTCATCAAAACAAAAGTTTTCTTTTTTGTAATGGTAAAAATAGCAAGAGAGAGAGAGAGAGATTCCCACAGACTCCCTGTAATGATGCTAACTGACATGTCATTGAACACAGTGTTGCTCACCTTCTTCAAGTTATGGGGAGACACGGCTGGTGCTGACTCATGTGTTGTTAAGTCTGGTAAAAGGAGCAGGGACAACTGATTTAATAAGAATATCTTCTAAACATTTACCTGCACTGATTAAATATTGATTAAAAATGAGTGAAATGTAGGCTAACACTAGTCTGTAGCTAGCGTTTTTCACTATGGACATTAAGCTAACAGGTCAAGTCCTATCACTCACAGACTGTAGGCTAGGCTCCCCACCTTTCTTGGAGAAAAACTGGGACACATATTGACACCCTTTCTTTTGCTTCTCTTCTCTCTCCTTTTTCTCTTTTCTTTTTTGACAACCGGGTGTTATTTTAGTACTAGGCAGCATTGCAGCACTCTGGCGTAACTATACTGCTACTAAGCACCAGTGTGTGCGCTAATGCAGGACCAAATCATTTCATGCACATACCGAGGGGTGGTCGGTCAATACGGATGTTTACTTTTTGGTCAGCATGGCTATTTAACTTATACTGCGAAAAACAAGTAAGCACAAAGAGATTGTTTTCTTACTAAATTTGAAAAAATAAATAAATCTCAACCCAGATAGTAAAATCATATTTTATTTTTTACCTATTTTTGGGGACCCCTGTCAGTTAGGGGCCTTTGGAATTGTCCTTACTGTTCCCTGCTTACACTATTGGAAGCATTTATTCTTTAGCTTTTCTTAAGGGATTAAAAATACAACTTGCAGTTTACATAATGTGTGTCACATGTTTTCCAAATTGACCCATGTGCTGCTGCTTTCAAGATGAAGCTGTGGTTTCTTTGTAAAGCAAAAGTAAAGCAACAGGACGATGTTAGTGTTTCAGTTTGTTCATGTATGTCTATGTATGACTGGCACAAATATGATTCTTGTAATTACTATTACTGTGGTATTCAAACATATCTTTACAGCTCTCTCTGCATAAACTTTATTTGCAGTTATCTGATTCAAAGGCAGAAAAGAGGTTGTTTTTTTTCTTCTTTTATTGATTTAGCATAATAGTTTTATTGCTCTTTAGATTCACAGATGAATTATATTAAGTTATATAACTTTAAATTTAGTACATTTTGTTTTGGCCATTGAAGTGCATGCCAGTTATTTAAGGAGTGTGACTAACCACAAATAATTTTCATGCTTGTTGTACACCTCTCTGACACAGTTTGGGAAACACAGGATGCAGCAAACCTATTAGACTTACGTGGATCCTAATTGCAGCATCATGGATGAGCGGGGCACTTTTGGTTACAATAATTGTGTCTTTCTGTGTCAGCACCTCTCTCTCTTGAAGATCAAGCAAAAGATCCAAGTCTCAAAGGATCACTGTCTGCGCATCACATCATGTTTTGCTATGTTTAGATTCCCAGGATTTAATGGCAGAAAACAAAATAAGGTGTTATGTGAAGCACAGAATAAATGCTAAATTTTTCATGCTCACCAAAAACTAATTTGTCCTGAGTAGATACTGGGCTAGATAATCTATGCATCCCATTACGGATAATGAAGTGAGAATCTGCCTTAATGTGAGTAAGAGGAGCAAATTTGAGCACAGACAACAAAGCTTTTACAAAACACGATACCAAAATAACAAGGATTTTGGTTTTCTTGTTTACAGACCACTGTAAACGGAATCTTGGTGATGAGACTGTAGTGTAATTGTTCCCTAAGCCCTTGTTTGCTCCCTAATGTTTGTCTTAATCCTGACTCACTTTGCTTTGTCCTCTAACTGAGAAATGGAGAAGTAAGTTCTCCTCGTGGAACAAGGATATAGATTTTGTGTGAAATAGTATTAAAAAGTAGTTGGTACTCAGTGACTGGTAAGGGAAATAGCTGTAGGATGTAATGTAACCCTGCAATGAGACATGGGTGTGTACTGTATGGAAAGTAGTTATTTGTTACATTGAAAGGTTTGGGGTCATGAACCATTATTACTGTTCTTTCAGGTGTATTAAAGAGAATTCCTGTCCAAGCATTCATCCCATTCTGCACTGCTGTCAGTATTCCCAGTTGTCCTGGATTAAGGCCTCTGTAAAGTGATAATTCTACTATGTTGCTCCTCTAATGCGATTAGGTGGAATCATCTTAATGATGCCACGAAGAGTAGCTTTGAAAGGCAGCAGCACATAGAGTAAGCTAGGATGCCACTCACCCGTAAATTCCAGGCTAATGTGTCCAGACTGCATTTTATCTTTTACTCTGTTCTTTTTGTTGTTGTTGTTGTTGTTATGTATTTACTTTGGCCTTGTCTGTTGCCTGTGCATTCCCTGTCAAAGCTGCAGTTTTCTGTTGTTAAAATTACATGTGCTTAAAAACCCTCATTTCAGTAATTCTGTTGCCTCAGTTTGTGCTTTTTTTTAGCTGCATTTCCTGAATGATTCTATTGTTAGTCTGAGTGAGAGGGGTGTTAATTCGACTTTATGGTTTGGGCTGAAGCTTGTTGTGCTACCCTTCATACTGAATTATACGGAGAGGTTTTTGTATGTACTTCACCACAGCTTAAGAAGCAGTTTTTGTCACTACACAAGCTGGGCTGAACCCATGTAGATGTTTAAGTTTTGATGGTGATGAAAGTGGAAGATGGTGTTTGCTATTCTCGGAGAGCAGCAGCGTCACAGTCTGAGCTTAAATGATTGGTGGGCAAGTCATTATTTTATAAATAGTTATCTTCATTTTCTGTAGAAAGTGGAGCAACCTCACAAAATCATTTCAACAGTTTCCAACATCAGATTCTCTGCAGGCCAGCACTCTCCTCCATAATTCATTCATTTTTTTTTAAAGAAATGGGCCATGCCCTAGCGCTGAAGTCTGCACCTGCAGTGCATTTCACATGCAGCACTGCCTGCTGCATAATCCATACTGCATGACTAATAAGAAAGTAAAAATAGACATTACACAATGCCATTTTGACATATACAGGTATAATGTGCTGAGTGTGGATAAACTTTACAGCGGCTGTCGCATATTTGTTCTTATGCAAATTATGTAAATGTCTGTATGTGTAAGTGCTCTGTTTAGAATATATTCAACATAATCTTCAGCTGTATCTGACAGAAATGTCTCCCTGTCTTTCCCTCTTTGTTTTGATATGTATCAGGCTAGAAGAGAATGTGCAGGTATTGTTAGATACAGTACATCCACATCTCCTTTTCCCATCTGGGACAGCTGACATTTTAATTTCCGCAGGCAGAGCAAATGTGTAGCTGACACCAACACTGCTAGTGTATCTATACCACTGATGCAATTTTTGGAGTGTGTGAGTGTGCTAATCTAATATAAGGCTTTATAGCTTTGCCTGCCTCTGACATCCGCCTGTGTCTGTCTGTGCATGTGAAAACTGCTGTGGAGAACAAAAGCAAAAAGTAAAAACGCTCCCCCTTGTGGCGAAAACTAGAAATGCATGCCACTGCTTATGTGTGTCTGTGTGTCAATACATTCAATTATTTAACATGTTGCCACGCTGTATGTGGTAGTGCATTGACTAGTATTGTTATTGAGTTCTGTGTCAGTATTGATCCGCAGATAGTAGGTAGGACTTGTCCCATTTTCCACTCTGTCTGATATAAGCCAAACACTGTAAATGCCCTCTTCCCCAGTGAACTGTTTGATTGACAAATCTAGGTTATCCATGACTGACTATAAAGCTAGATTTATTCTTAATCCCACAAAAAATTGTTTGGTTCAAGCAGCTTCAGTGAGTGAGAGGGAAACAGAGAAAGAGAAAAAGAGAGATATGGTTTGTTCAAAGAGCTTTGTGTCATCTGTTGTGTTAAATACCCAAATTAAATTGATACACAATGTGAAAACATAAGTATTTTAGTTGAATACAGCCCATATTTTGAGTTCATGTACAATATTATGGTTGTGTTTAGGTAAAGAATAAATGCTCTGTCCTTGGCATAAGGACTGAGTGCTCATAAAGAGGGGTGTGGTAGAGGGGGATGCAGGGAGGGGCACTAACAGGGGCTGCATCTGCGTCACCATGGATACAAGAGGGGAGCTAGTGAATCAATTGTGGGTGCTGCGTCTAAAAGGGGAGATCTATCAGACGCTGGCTTTGTCGCTAGGCACAGTGTTGAGCCAATCAGAGTGTCTATTACAGTCGCATCGATTCTAGCTGACCAATCAGATTTCTGTGCTACCTTTGCTGTGACCACATCTTATTGTACATGCTGATTTAGTGACAGTTTTGATTAATGCTTTGTTGTTGCAAAGTGAACCATGACTCTGTTTCTGCCATAACCTGTTGGCTGGATTACGTGTTTTGATATACCTTTTTCACAAAACCAGAATGATTAACTATAGTCTACATGAATGAAATTGATGCACAGACTGTTTGTCTCTCCCACCTTTTATTTTTCTCACTTTCACACCTCTCTCACAAATGTGTAAATCACACAAATCCTGATCAGCCCTTTCTGCATTTGAACTGCACATAGAGATACTGTCATTCATGCTGAGGCTGAAGCCTACGACTAATTAGATTCACCATAACAGTTTCAATAACACACTGTCTTTGTTAGCTTTGACAAACAGAAGGCCTTTTTCACAACTGATTATTGGTAGACTGAAAATTTAATAAAGAAACACTGGGTAATATGAGTGTGTTGATAGAAAGGCTAAAACCTAAAATATAAATTATAGTGAAAGTGAAAAGAGTCTGTATAAATGTAAAGTAAAACACACAAAGCTGTATAGAAAATAATTCAGTAATAGTATGGATGAAAAAAAAAAACTTAAATTTTGCAGTCTGATCACCCCAATTAGGCAATGGCAGCTAATAACACCCTCTGGAGTAATCACAATGCAACAATGGCATGCCATTTCTTCTGTCTGTTGTTTTACAGTAGAGTAGCTAATTATATGATTTTTGGGCATTGTGCCATTACTTTCCAAATGAGTGAACACTGTGTTCCACTGTGTTTGTGTGCCTCTCAGGGGTGTGTGCATGTGTGTGTTTGGGCATGCTCCATATTGCTGTGTCCTGGTTTTCATCTTGTTCCGGCTCATGTTTTCCCGGACCCGCCCCTGTCCTACTTACTCCAGAAACCAGTGGAGGCAAGCGCAGATTTGGAAATAAATGATTAAGTGGTAGTTGGATTAAATACTAGGAGTGATTCATCTTACTCTATATCCCTTGCTCTTTTTCTTTCTCTTCATGTCTGTTTGTTCATATCATATCTGTCTGTGCATGGATAGAGATCCTGTTCTAAAAAACAAAAATGCACATGGTAGACAGGAATGCATATCTTCTCATAAGAAAATATCTTCTCATAAAATAAGAAGCAAATTCCTCTCTCTTTTAGACTCCTTTGTTATCCAAAGGTTGATTTCTTTTTCCCCATTGTTTTTAACTTAATTCTGCAAATTCACCTTGTGTTCTGTTTCTATTAAATTATACCAGTGTTTTACGTCCTTATCTGCTTTCATCCTGCTCCTTTAACAGACAGTCTAAATCATTAGTGTAGTGCTTCATTTAGGTGTGGTTTTCGTCACACTGCTGCTAAAATCAAGTACTGGCTAAGCCATATCACAAGTATTTATCAGACAGGGACCCATAAATTGGGTTAAGCACACAAAGAGAAAATTAAAAGGAATAAACTGAAACAATGATATTAAATATGGTATAGGACTAGAAGAGAGGTACTGAGTGAAAACGGAAATATGCTCAAGGAGTAGGTTGCCCCCTTGTGTCGTGATGAGCTCTACTCCACACAAAAAAACAGCCTTGTGACATCAGCATCTCGTCACAGGATGTAGCAGGATGTAATGTGTGGACTGCAGGAGTTTGAAGGGGGTGGGGAAGGTCTCCCAAGAGTCCCAGCCCAGGGAGGGTAGGTTGGGCATGGCTGAATGCAAAGGTCAGGCTCTCTGAGGGGGTGTGGGGGTGGAAAGCGAGGCAGACACTGCTGCTAAAGTGCTGTCACAGTGAATATGCTGCTGCAGTGCTACATTACCAATGTATGAGCAGTCCAACTGCAACCCTGGACAGCGTGGTCTGGTATACATAAGAGCATGGCTTGTGTTTGCTTGGATGAATTTGTGTCTGTTCGTTTTATACCTGTCACGAAGATGTGATCAGTTTTTTTTAAAGAGACGACAGTGAGCAGTGATGAAAAACATGGAAGTGGGACGCTAATGTATTACTTTTTCTATTATCTCAAACGCTTTTAAACACACACTGACTAACAGACTTCTGCATTAGCGAGGGTGTGTGTCTGAGTGTGCACATATGCATCCGTGTCTGTGCCCAAGATGGCGTTGCTATGGAGACAAGAGAGCTGTGCAGGAGGAGAGAGGAAAACGAGGGGGGGGAGGACTCGCCTTGGAGCATGTTGAGATAGCACCCCTCCCCCATCTACTCACACACAGATGAGCGCTACAGAACACACCCTTATAACACACACTTACTCACAAGAACACACACAAGTGATGGCTATGTAAAGGACTGTGAAGAAATCCTCAGATGGAGGTGATACAGAAGCTAATTTGGAGGCCATATGTAGCAGTAGCCCTTTAATAATGCAGTGAACACGCCTAAAAAGCTGCTGCTGACTGCTTCCGCCCCTGCATCCCCCTCCCCTCACCTACCGCTCACTGTTCTCTGTGCCCCTTCTATCACACTGTCCTTGATGCTTCCTGCAGCTTCACCTTTCACTTTCTGACGTAAACCACAGACAGAGAAGCAGGTTAACAGGCACGCGTGTACTGTACATAACCACTTGATTTATTATGCACAGTTTCCCATGTTCAGGGAGCAAATACTGTGTATTTTTCTAAACTATAATTTATTCACTATTAATTATTCAGCCAATTCAATTATCATATCCTAGGGAAAAGTGACTTTTAGAAAGGCATGAAAAATAGTATTTGAAATACTACTTTTCTAATGACTTGATTAATCTTATCAATTAAAATGTTCTCAATTTAAGCAACATACACAAGCATCTTTATGTGTGTCCAAGTGTTTGTGAATTATCCATTGTTGTTTCTGCATTATTACAGGCTGTTTATTGATTAATTGACCATTCTGCAGATGTTTCCCAGAGGAGCTGTATCATTGGAAGAGCAGACAATGTGTGTTCACTCTCTTTTACATCTTAATGGTGCAATCAAGGTTTTTTTTTTACATGCTCAATAACAGAACCTGAATTTCCTCTATGGTTAGATTCATTACAATTTGCCTATATAGTATTACTTTGTTTATTATTTATTTTGTACAAATATCCCTGTTAGTACACATTGAATTTTCTTGTTTATTTAGCTTAAAAAAATAGGTCAAGGTGTCAGTAGGCCATGAAGCAGAATACCTGGTCATAGTTATGCTTTTTAAAAGATAAATACTCTCCATAGTGCTGAGTAAACTGTAGTGTCTGTATGTGTGTCAATTTGATTTTATGAAAAAGATAATCCAGACTGATGTCCTGTGAGGTCGGTGCATTATAGACTCTGACCTACAAATAAACTATGAATCACTGAATTTCATCATGAGTTGTCTGGGTTGGATGGACCAGGTGGCGCACACACAGAGAAATGTGTGTGCTCATATGTGTGAAAATGTTGTATACACACTCTTTTATGTTAGATACATTAGAAAATTGAACACACAGGTCATCCTCTGTGAGCCATTATTATTATTGTATTTGGGGGTTAACGGATGACGGTAGCTGTGGCATGGTTATTAATATTTTCAAATCAAATCATGTTTCATACAGAAGCAAAATAGGACAGGAAATTTCTGAATCTGGGGCTTAATCCCGGGATTACAAACGAGGGAATGTTGATAAGCTCATGACTACTGTCTCTGTGGAAATGTGAAGAAACCAAAATAGACAAAAAAAAAATCACCAGAACCACACGGTGTTCATGTATGCAGTAGAACAATAGGGTCAAGCTAAATGTATTTATTGCCCCCAGGGCAGACAGAGAAAAACAAAGAAGAAAGGAGGCAGGACTAATGTGGGTGCAGTCGGAAGAATATGTATTGTTTTGTTTTACAATTTTATCCAGTGCTCAGAATTCTATTGTGGTGATGCAAATATACAGCTAGGTATGATGTGACTATATATCTACCTAATTATTATATATGTTTAAGTATATTGGAACTGCAATATCTCAATTTTTTTAAAAAAAAGGAAGACAAGCTCTTACAGGGAAAAGAATAGTTGTTACTTTATCTTTGGGTAAAGCCAGGATCTGACTGTTAAAATCATAACTCATTTCACTGTCACAATTCACACTTTTGCAAAAATACTGGCTAAATGAACATAAACAGGGAATTAGTTAGAGTACAGAAATGGACAGAAGTAGCGAGATCTAGTGTGTGTGTTTCTGTGTGTATTTGTGGTTGGTTGCATGGCTTTATAATATGAGTCAACACACACAACGACATACACTGGGGTGCTGTCCATGGTGCTGGAAAATAATGTCCATCTCTGTAGCGTTAGTGAACCTGTTCCACAGCACATATAATGAGCAATATATTTGAAGTGACCTAATGGGTGCTGAAAAGGCAACATTATATTATGACTGCTTTCTGCATAGTACCTCTTTCACCACGTGGCGTCGCTGTTGATCCATCAGAGGCAGCCTTCCTGTTTATTCCACCTAGGCCCCTCCCGTTTTCAGGCAATAAGAACATATTCTCAGTCTTTGTTGTAAAGACAGAGAGGACGGTGGAATAAACGCTGAATATTCCAGTAACGGAAGATCACTTCGGCTGGTACTGCCTGAAATATCTGCAGTCATATTTTTGCTGTGTTTATATTGGACGGAGATGTCTTTGCCTTGTAGATGGAGCTATTTGGGGATATATCTATGGCTTTTTCTACTGGACTGTTACTGGCAGACGGTTGCTGCACAGCTTTCCTATTCCGTCTCAGAGGAGTTGAACCTGGGGACTCCTGTTGGAAATATTGCTAAGGACCTAAATATTAATCCACAAGACTTGGAATCCCGCATGTTTCAGATTGTTAGTGGATCAAAGAGAAAATTCTTCGAGGTAAATCGAAAGACTGGTGTTCTGTATGTCAGTGAGAGAATAGACAGAGAGGAGCTCTGCTCAGAGGAACTTAAATGCTCAGTAAGTGTTGAAGCCGTGATAAATAACCCTTTGAAACTTTATCGTATTGACATAGAGATTTTAGATGTGAACGACAATGCCCCATTATTCACGACCAAAATGGAAAATTTGCAAATTGCAGAAAGTACCTTACCCGGAGTAAAATTCGCATTGTCTGAAGCAACTGATGCAGATGTAGGGAGAAATGGAGTCAGTACTTACAAATTAAGCCAAAATGAGCATTTCTCTGTAGCAGTGCACAAAGCAGGAGACAGCGTGTCTGCTGAGTTAGTGCTGCAGAAAGCTTTAGACCGAGAAAAGCAGCCTGTCATCACCATGACACTGACCGCTGTAGATGGAGGCAGTCCTCCGAAATCAGGTACCTCGCAGATTATTGTTAATGTATTAGACAATAATGATAATATTCCGATCTTCAGTGAGTCTTTATATAAAACTAAAATTCCAGAAAACACACCCGTGGGCAAAACAGTAATCACTGTGAACGCCAGTGATGCAGATGAGGGCCTAAACAGTGAGATTGTGTATTCATTGAGAAGCAAAGACCAAGGGCACGTGCTTGATATATTTGAAATTGAACCTCAGACAGGTGTCATTAAAGTAAGAGGCAATATAGACTTTGAAGAGAGAAAAGCTTTTGAGATACGCGTTGAAGCCAGTGACAAAGGTCAGCCTCCGATGTCTACTCATTGTAAGGTGCTGGTAGAAGTTGTGGATTTAAATGATAATGCTCCTGAGATTACTGTGACATCTCTGCATAACACAGTAAAAGAGGATGCTACAGTAGGCACCGCAGTTGCACTTGTGTCAGTGCTCGATAAAGATGGTGGAAAAAACGGTGACGTGAAAATCCAAATTAAAAATGAGGTGCCGTTCAAACTCGAAACAAATTACAAAAATTATTATTCGTTGTTAGTTGACGGGCTTCTGGACAGGGAGACGATTTCTAGCTACAACGTCACAATAGTCGCTAATGACAAAGGAAGCCCGTCACTCTCCAGCATGAATGTAGTTTCCATCCACGTTTCTGATGTTAATGATAACGCACCTCTGTTCCCAGAGGCCGTAATTAATGTATATGTGAATGAAAACAGTCCAGTAGGAGCAGTGATTAAAACTGTGACTGCAACTGATGCTGACGTTGACCAGAACCGCCAGGTGAGCTATTCATTTTTAACCAGTAATAGTAACCCACTACCCTTATCTTCAATGGTGAATATCAACTCGGAGACAGGAGAAATTATCAGTCTGCAGTCTTTTAACTACGAGGAACTGAAAACCTTTCAGTTCAAAGTTCAGGCCACAGACTCTGGTGTTCCTCCACTCAGCAGCAACGTGACTGTCAACGTTTTGATCCTGGATGAAAATGATAATAATCCAACTATTCTCGCACCTTATTCTGAGCACGGCTCCGTTAACAGTGAGAGCATCCCCTATTCTGCTGAAGCAGGATACTTTGTGGCAAAGATCAGGGCTGTGGATGCAGACTCTGGATACAATGCGCTGCTGTCTTATCACCTGGCTGAGCCCAAAGGAAACAACCTGTTCAGGATCGGAACCAGCACCGGGGAGATCAGGACTAAGAGGAGGATGAGTGACAATGACCTGAAAACTCACCCCTTGGTGGTGCTGGTCTCTGATAATGGAGAACCCTCCCTGTCAGCTACTGTGTCCATTGATGTGGTGGTGGTTGAAAGCACCGCTGACATCCAGACTCAGTTCAGACATGTGCCCATAAAGGAGGACACTTCTCATCTTTGAACCTGTATCTGTTGATCGCCATTGTGGGGGTGTCAGTGATCTTCCTGCTCAGCCTCCTCAGTTTGATAGCTGTCAAATGCCACAGGACGATAGCAATTTCAGCGGTACGGGCCCCAATGATCACCACCCACCCTGAGGGAGCTGGTCTTACTCAAATCCACTCAGCAGTATGACGTGTGTTTCAGCTCAGACACACTGAAGAGTGACGTAGTGGTTTTCCCCGCACCGTTTCCACCTGTAGATGCTGAACTGATCAGTATTAACGGAGGAGACACGTTCAC
>OOFC01016653.1:0-13383 GCA_900323345.1 Pseudochromis fuscus
GTTAAATGGGGTGGACGAGGAGGAGAAGGAGGGTGAAGATGGTACAGGTGTCCTGGTTTAAAAGAGGGAGAAAGGGCTGAGATGATGTGGGTAGACGAAGACGAATGGCTGTAATTTCCTCTGCTGTCATTTGTTACAGTTCTGCTGGAAGGCAGTGATTGAGTTAGGGTTAGCCATGAATAAGCAGATGATCTATACAAGCTGGCACTGCGAGGAGGGGGCTGGGCAGCGAAGGTTCACGGAAGTCTGAGGGAAGGTCCTGATCTGTACCCATGGTAGCTCTGAGAATAAACAACCCAGACATCTGTTTCTCCAATCTAGTGCAACAATAATTCAAGCTGCTATCTACGCATCGGTTTACCGTCCATCTAAACAAGTCACTGATTCTTGAGAATTAAAAAAACCCAAACAATGGTTGTGATTTTTGTTTTGCTTTTTTATAGAATATATGTCTTTGTACTGAATTTACCTAATCTGAATTGACTGATCTTGACTGAGGTAATTACTGGTTACTGAGGTCTGGCGTTGGTGACTGAGACCTGGCGGTGGTTATGGAGACCTAACAGATGGTGACTGAGGCCTGCTGGTGTCGACTGATGCTGGCTGAGACCCGACGTGGTAACTGATGGTTACCGAGACCCGATCGCGGTAACTGATGGTTACTGAGGCCTGACATGAATGGCTGCTGGGGAAGAGCGAGGGAGTGGATCTGACTGCAGCTAGCCTCCCCTGACCACATTGGCCTGTCAATGAAAGCAGTGTCACCCTTTAAGCCTTAATGCAATTTAAACAGGTGAGTTCCAGTCTCCTCCAAAAGTATTGGAGCTGTGAGGGCTTTTCATTGATTTTTGCTGAACAGTGAAAACATTTGAGCTTGACATCAAAAGATGAATATGAGGCAAGAGGTCAGTATTTCAGCTTTTATTTCCAGGTATTTCCATCTCGATGTGTTAAAAAACTTAGAAGACAGGTACAGAGAGGTAGATTTGAAATAGATTCAAATCATTATCACTTAATATTTTGTTGCAAATGAACGCCTTGGTTGTTTTGAGAGTGTGTTCTGGGTCGTAGTCTTGCTGCATGATGAAGGATCTCCTGTTTGGTTGCATCTCTTTTCAAATGGCAGACAAAAATTTTCTGTAGACTTCTGAGTTTGTTTTACTGCTGCCATCATGTGTTACATTAACCATGAAGATCAATGAACTCGTCCCAGAAGAGGCCATGTAAACCCAAGCCACTACAGTACCTCCACCACATTTCACTGATTGAACTTGTGTGTTTGGGGTCATGAGCACATTAGCCTTTCATCACTTGGGTAAAGATTAATCTTTGTCCCTCTGTACTTTTTGGCAAATTCCAATATGGCCTTCCTGTTCTCATTGCTAATGAGTGGCTTGTGTCTTCTGATGTAGCCGCTGTGCTGTTATTTCTGAACCTTTCTGTGAACAGTGGATTGCGATACCATCACTCCTGCCCTCTGAAGGTTGTTTGTAATGTCACTGATGGTTGTTTTAGGGGTTTTCTTCAAAGCTCTCCACAATTTTTCTGTCATCAGTTGCTGATGTTTTCCTTGGTCTACTGGTTCAATGTCAGTATACCACTGGCTTTTTTTTCCTCTTCTGGACAATTCAAACCATTGTAGTGGCTATAGGCAATGTTAGAACAAAAGTTGTGACTGATTTCCCAGGTTCTTCCAGGTTCAAATGTTCTTGCTTTTCTCGGATGGACAGCTCTCTGGTCTTCATGTATGTTACAGCTTTTTAAGTATAAATGCAGCCGACACGGGCAAAACCCAAAGCTGAGTGTAGACATTCAGTGCTAATGTAATAGGACACACCTGAGATACAAACACACCTGTCAGTCACATGTTCTAATAATTTTGCTCAGTTTAAAAATGGGTGGGTTCACACAAAATTATCTTTTACGTTTTTTTAAGGATCTTGATGTAAAAGGTCATACTCATCTTTTGATGTCAAGCCCAAATGTTTTCAGTGTACAGCAAAAATAAAGGAAAGGGCCTCACTGTTTTATTGCAGCCCTTGTAGTGTTGTCATGAATAGAAGAATTATCCACAAAGATCAAAACAGATTTGGTACAATATTACCCTACTGCGCTTTTGAAACTGAAAGTTATACAAAAACGAACATTCTCAATGTTAGCGCTGAGGGAAATGAGAGGGCTGGCCAAGTACGTGATCATAGCCCGTTAAGGGTTAAACATTTAAAATAGTAACGTTTATTCATGCCCTAAGGTTTAACCATGGAGGTGTGAAGATTTACTTTTGTTGTTTGGTTTTTTTAGCCTCAAGTGGCTATTTGAGGAGCTGCAGTTTTGTACACCCTTAAAGAGACCTAGCTTTTGGGGGTAAAAAGGAGGCCCCATTAGATACATCACAGAATAGTAAGGAGGTGGTTAGGTTTAAAGTTAGGGTAAGTATTGCCTGTGGTTCAGTCTCCAGGAAATGAATGTAAACCAATGTAATGTCCACTGAAGTAATGGAAGCACAACTCTGTGTGTGTGTGTGTGTGTCAAGGTTTAATCTGATCTGACCATGTTAGAGCTCTTCCATGAAAACTCTAACAACATTGCAGAGGCAACGGTTTTGCTGTGGGGAGGGAGAGCGTGGAGGCTAAAGCTCCACATCACACAGTGTCCGGTGGTTCGGTTGGCAAATGCTCTGAATGTGGACCCTGGGATATTAAGCAGGATATTACAAGTAAAAGAGCACATTCATCCACAACACACAGCTGATAATCCCGTCCATCTGACAGGATTCGACAGCACGTCCAATCTGATCGCAGTCCTACAGGCATATAGATTACATCATACTTTTTTATGGACGTTTAGTATATGTACCTAAACAACACTGAATTATCACACAACAGTCCAGAAGAAACAATAATATACTGAACAGTCATTTATAAAAACAGCAGCGATTTTGAGCACACAAATGTGAATATTTCATTCAGCAATCAAATGATAAAAATGCAAAGTTTAAAAGGTGAAATCAACTGATAAATACAAACATTAGTGAATATTATGAGGTATTAAAAGAACCATAAAGAAACCCTCAGAGATTTGTTGCTTCATACATTTTCTATGTGGTGTTTTTTCTTCATGAATGAAAAACCCTGGAGCACAGCGTTGTTGGCTCATGATGTCATTGTCCTCAACAAAGGAAGCTGTCAAATAGACTTGAAATACATTGGCTGTTGTTCAAAGATTATAAAGAACTGCACTGAATTCCCATTTTGACATCTCATATAGTCAACAGAAAAAAAAAAAATCTAGTTTCCATAGTGTCAAGTTGTCATGACTGATACAATTTATTTCACCTTATTTCTTAGGTAAAATATGAGACTAATAATATTACGTCAGCTCCATGACTACCTGGCATTTGGCACATGGTGGGGGGCGGACTTCAGATCCTGATGCCAATGCTGAGTGGTTCAGCTTCTGTTTGGCTACTCGGGATTCACACACAGACACACACACACACACACACACACAGGTAGGAGCTGAGTGTGAACAAGGAGCAGCTCTGTGTGTATACAGCTGCATCACCGTCCAGCAGCCCATTGTGGCCACAATGGATTTAAAAAGAAGAGCACATGAGTCCATTCTGCTCAAGTGCAAATAGTGGCAATCTACCTTTTACACACACTTGCAGCACCAATATATGCACCGTCACAGATGCTCATTGGAACCTAATTATATGGCCGTGCACACAGAAGTCCACAGATAACACAGCAGCTCGACAACAGCAGCACCAGGTTTAACTATTCCTCTAAACCTACCCTGGATGATTTTTTTATTCACTTGGCTCACATATAAAAACAATATACACAAGATTATCAGTCTGAGGTTCAGATACAAGTCATCTATTCAAGACAATTAAGCTTCATAAATTGTGTTCTTTTAAAATCCAAAGCAATTTTAAATTTATAAATAACGGCTTTTTTATTTTATTATATAATTCAATCCTTTTCCTGTTTATCATAAAGATCCATGTTGTTAAAGTGCATGAAAAAATATGAATATACAAAAAGCTGTGAATCTACAGGTCCTAGCACCTCAACCTCAGGATTTTGTTTTCCACACAATCTGAGTTTTATGGCTATAAATTTCACTACACCACATGAGATGAGAAAAATTATTTCAACATAAAATACTGAGTGCATTCACCACACTGTAAAATACTAAAATATTGTATTAAACTTGTAATTATTACAAACTCAACTACTGTTTGAAGAATCAGTCTTAACAGGTTTATTTCTGTGTCTCCTTCACAGCTTGGTGGGTGAAAGCTGCATTAATTGTTAAAATAAGGGACAGAATTATGAATTAATAACCCTCTCAAGAAAAAAACCTAATGCCTTAAAATCCTGCAGTACTGCTGTCTACTACTTTTGTCTCCTATTAATCTGCTGTGCATCATCTGGGACAGATACAGCTCATACTGAAGCTAGTGAGACCTTGAGGTTACTTATGCAGTAATGTATATGTTTACAGATGGAGCGTTTTGATTATATGGGCAATAAATGCATTATGAAATGATTTGTACATATGTAGATTTGGTGCAATATTAGCCTATCTGATCATTTATGTTTGAATGTGCAATACATTTACCGGGGTGTGTGCATGTGATTCCTATGTAAGAGTTTTTCCTGCTATCACTTGTCGTGTGTGTGGTATTGTTTATGTGATTATTCTTGTAACTGCAGGCGGATCAAATCCAGGAAAACTTCCCCCACAGGGACAATAAAATATATCTTATCACTTTTAGATACATAAGAATTATTGATGAGCGAGAAGTAGTTTAAATGTAACAGATTGTAGACGGAGTGGACTTTGTTTCTTTTTTATTAAGTAAAGCAGGCTGGTCTTGTGCCCTTTGTTGTTTTTATCATGTCTTATTTAATGGATTGCTCATGCTATTGTATTCTTTAAAGCACTTTGTAACTATGTTTGGATTATGTAGCATTTTATTTTATTGTGTCTCGATGTCAACTTTGCACTCTGCACTTCTGTTGTTCAGGGAAACAATGAGGCAAAAAAACAGCATCAGGGAATGTAGCTCTCCATAAAACCTGACTTCTGCATAATGATTTCTAAACGTTTCTTTGAGTCTGAGACTGAAAGTAAACAGAGAAATGAGCTGCCTGGAACAGCCATCTTGCTAACTGCATTAGCGATCTCCGTCTGTTGATACTTGCCAGCTGACCTGGTCACAGAACAACATGTATCACAGTACACACTGTAGGACAAACAACTGTTGTTCTCACCTGCATTTCTGTTTATTTTAACTTCCTGAATCAAGACAGAAACATATGAATATAGAATATAGTGATGTTTTATATTAAACAGTAACTCTGCTGACTAATCAGTTGTTGTGGTTCTGGAGTTAACTACACAATTTCTCCTTTTTACACTGAGCTTTTTGTTTGGTGGTGCACAAATCCAAAGACTTGACCCTCCTGAGAGAAAGTAGTTGTCCGGTGCGTCTCCAAATTGCAGAGTTTAATTGTTGTGCAGTGGCGCTTTGTCTTGGGGCTGAGCAGCAGCGACTGCACTAACCTCGTTAGCATCGACTAAGACAACAAGCAGCTCCCGGTTTCTTGTCTCTGAGCAGAAAAAGACAAACAAAGAGCGCGGCGACCGCCGAACGGCCAGATGTAAATGGAAACAATTCACCATCTATTTCAGCAAATCCTGCCTTTGTTTCATCTGCACTGCCACAGAGCACAAATGAAAGGTTAATACGTTCAAATAGCAGCTATCACTGCTTTAAAGTTCTCTCCTTTACCTCCAGGACAGAAAGCCAGACAAGTCTTCCTATGATCCCCCGAATCAAACACTCATTGTGATAAAAGACAAGGATTACACCTCCTGTTACACATCAAACACTGGGATCCAAATAAACCTGATCAAAGTGTCTGAGAAAGTTCACTTCTGTCATTCATAAAAACTGGACATGTTGCCATTTTCTTCTGTAGTGTAACTTTATCTTAACAAATACTGGTGCACAAAAGTAAAATGTCCAATCATCTGTCGCTAAAATTATCGACACCAAATCCACCAGTTCCTCTTCTCTGACGAATGTTTGAGAAAACACTAGTGTTCAGCTGTTTTAGACAAAATGGAAAGAAATATGAAACATGTTTTCAGTTCAGTTCTCAGTTCAAATCCACTGTGCCTCAGGTGGCAGAGCAGATCATAAGGTTGGTGGGTCGATCCCCAGCATACATATTGAAGTGTCCTTTGGCAGGACGCTCAATCCCAAGTTGCATGATAGCGCCGGTCAATGACAGTCTAACACTGTAACAAGCATTTCTCTGGATATTGTATTGTATGTATGAGACACTAAATAGATTTAGATTACAGAAAAAATCTGATGAGATTTACAGGTTCCCACCTTGGGTTTAGTCCTTTAATACAACTTCAGAAATCTGTTCTTTTACGTAGGCAGAAAATGCATGAAAATATAACTACAATATTAAAATACTGGGAATTTACAAGTCAGTAAAACATTATGAAAAATCTGCAAATGGTCAAATTTATGTCAAGAATTTCTGAAAAGAGATCAACTGTTTTTTTCAGTGTATCACAACAATGTCATCTATCAACATATTTTGAGTCATATTTGTGAAATCCATCTGTGTGTGCATGAAACATCAACATTAAAAAATGGAAAACAAAAAACCTGAGCTCCTGCTGATGGTCATAATTAACCATACATGTAATTAAAGTGCTGATCACCATGGAGCAGGTGATCACATGGTTGTGTGTGCAGGGGTCGGTGGGTGGCTGCAGGCTGGACTGAAGCCCCTGGTGGAGCAGCCTCTCCTGTTGCTTGGCTGAACATCCCTCTGGTCTCCGGGAGGTCTGGGAGGGTGCGTGCGAGATGGAGAGGTGGTGGTGGTGGTGGTGGGGGGTTTGAACAAATCCTTTTTCCCTGTCACTGCGCTGCTTGGTAATTTAATCTAATACCACATGTCACATCGATTTGTGTATGGTTATAGGGTACGAGTCGCTGCGAGGCAAGTGCGCAGCAATTCCCTGCCACATCCAATTAGCAGGCCCGGTGGTGATGGGGAGGGGGGCTGGGTGGAGTGGGAGGCCAAGGGGTGGGGTGCGTGGCCGGTGGCTGCTCAGGTGTGTATGTGGACACTTGTTAGGCTGGTTAACACATTTTGTGTAGTACATGTTCTCATGCACAGTGTCACAGACAGGTGTTGATACAGAGGATGGGGTCTCTATCTCATTACACAGCAGTGTCAGCAGGACATCTGGATGCTAACAATGAAATCTTTTATTTAAGCAGCGATGGAGCCAGGAGCATCCTGTAAAAACATAAAATGAGCCCACTGGTCAGTGGTCCATCCAAGAGGGGACAAGAAACAGTAACAGGATTTTTTATTGGCCAGACTGCATTAGCTATAATGTTTTTGGATGTTTGTGCAAAACAAATAAAATCAATCGAGAAATAAAGTAACAAACTGTGCCAGCGCTAAATATTTTATCACTTGGGAGTCAAACAAGTTCACATTTTCTTTGAGTGTCTGAAATAAACGGAGTGACATTACACATGGTGATGTTTCAGAGCTCTTGATGGAGGTGGTTAATACTCTGATGTGATGTACTAAGAAGTTTACTGTCCGCTAGCAATAGCTGTCAGTCAGTTCTCAATATCTATAACATTACCAAACAAAGAGGTAGAAAACAAAATGACATGGACAGTCAGCTACAGTCAGACCAGCTGCAGAGACAGTATAGTGACGGACTCTTTGTCAATGTACAAAACACACTGTGTAAATAAAACTGTTTTACTACAGATCTTAAGGACAAAAATGTTCCCATTAAAAGCATTTTTTTTATCCCACTGCTATGAAAGAATAAAACCACACACTCACAGGGTTTGCATAATAGACTGTATATAGAAATGAGATAAGTAACCACGGTCAATTGAAAAGCAAAAAAGTGCATTAGCACCAATGGCCACTAGATGCTGGTTCTAACTGACCAACTAATATCAGGCTGCAAAAAGAGGAAGATTTAGAGGTGTGGTTAATTTGATCGACAGGTCTCCAATGAGGCGACTCTCATACTCATTGGTCTTCAGGTTCAAGGGTCAGATCTGCTGTCTCACTCCTCCCTTCATATCCAAATATGGTCATTTCTGGCTCTAAACAAACAACATCGAGATGTTCAAATGCCACACTCCTGGCTTCAAGTCCACACACTACTGTGTGACGTCACGTTAGCTACATCAATTCAAAATACCATGTGTGATTACCAGTCATTTCAAGAAATTATTTTTCAGGATATTTCCAGGACTTTTTTCGGTGATAAGAAGCCCGCAATTCACTTTTAAATCCTGCAGTGTAAAAGTAAGAGCTGTAGATGGAGGCATCTCATGGCTCCCAAATTTATTCTGCAGAAGTTCAAACGTTCAGTCAGTCACAAAGATCTATCTCCAACAGGAAGAACTGGCATAACGTTACTGATATGTTTTTGATTAGACAGCTAATACTAACACTGGTCTGTAAACTCTCTTTGAGAAATCACTAATCCTGCAAGACGCAGTGCATTAAATTATTGTGTTCCTCCATTTATGATCAATTGAACAATATTATGCCAATTTTCACACCTACTGAGCCACCGCAGACCACATGTAGACAAACACATTCACACAACATCACTGTAGCAAACATCTCACAACAATGGGCAGATATCAAAAGACTGAATACTCTGAATTGTGCTGGAGAAAAAAAAAAGATGGCTGCTCCGTGTAGCGTTGGATGGCGTCTTTCCTGCACACACTGACTGTGAAGTTTAGTTTGTGTTGGTTTGTGTGGCTCAATCTGAATTTTGAAGTTGCTTTTTTATCATGTGGAAGCAGGTTTCAAAAGCTTTAAGAACAAAGGAGTTGTTATGGAGACGCAGGCAAACAAAAAGGTGTTTTTGCCTAATTTGCACTTGTATGGACGGCAGTGGCGCTTCAGTCGCCCACACGTTCCCTTTTTTTTTTTTTTTTGCAGCCCCTTCATTGTCCTGCCACTGGAAAATAATCATCTGTCATGACAGTTACATCATCCCGGTTCATTAAATGACAACTAGATTCTACCAGTGCTTGTTCAGAAAGGAGTAAGACATCATTTCCCTCACTATCAAGTTGGCATTTCGGTGTTTCCGTTTCCTTTGAGCACCAGTGGTCGCCTGTCATGCAAACACTGTCCTATCTCCCCCTCACTCAGCTCGCCAGCTGATTCACAGGAGTGCTCATGTGTCACTCTGCCTCTTGGAACCTAGAAATAGTGATCTGACCGCATGACCACGTAACATTTACTTATCGTTCATGTAACATTTGCACGTTTTGTTGCCTCATTTCAGTCCGTGAGTAAACAAGGCTGAAGGCTTCGGTGTCATTAACATCTCGTCTCTGGTGGCCCTTTGAACTCCCATTAAAAAAAAAAAAATATTCAAAACAGCCGACGTGCACTCTGAGTCGGGAAGGGAGACAAAAATAAATGCTTTTATTGGATTTGTCTTTGATGCTGAACAGCGCATCCTATATAATATCATTTTTTGTTAAGGAGAAGTACAAACCACAAATATATTGGTTACCATCAATCTAAATAACACTGACACAGCAGAGGAAAAACAGACGAGCCTACGTCATGTCAGCTGTCAGATCCCGGCAGATGGGAAGAAAGGGCATTCACAGTAATTTCATAAATCAAAAGTCTGCATTATCTCCCAGTTACTCAAAGAACACAGGGAGTTTGTTAAACCAGCATAGACTTACTGAGGCTCCCACTGCTGGATGACGCCCAAGTCACAAAATCAAAAGATCCAAACTCAGACTAATCAAATAAATGTCTATTTTAGGATGTTATCAATTCCTAATAATTTCCCACAATGGGTGGGTAATGTAGACATAAAAGTATACTGCAAAATTTTAGGGTATTTTGGAGGTGATGCTTAAAAAAAAACCAAAAAAAACCCCAAAACAAAACAGTACAATTCAACATGTTTTGCAGGAGATTTCTAAATTTTCATTTCACCTATTACATTCAGATCCTTGCACATGCTGCATCGCCCAATAACTCAGCTTCTGATATGACAAGAGGGTCAATAAACTGCTGACACAAAACAGTAAAGAGTAAAGAGAGAGTTTTCCAAAAAACAACAGTGTTACGTTGTATATCAAATCCCAGGATGGATTATAAGCACAACTTAGGACTGCATTTACAAATGCATGGCTGATGGCATCCTGCAGGACATTATTTAAAAACAGTCCATCCTTAACCTCCATCTGTCATAGAAATATTACAACAAGTATCAAGTGAGAGCTTTTGAAATTGTTGACAACTGTAGACAGACAAAGTGTCCAGAAGGGGAAACTCAACCATCAAACTATGCATGCTCTGTATGAATGCAACCTCACTGACTGAGTGCTCGCTCATGGAGGAGGGATCGGATGGTTTCTCTTTTGTGAATTTCTGCTATACCGATAAACCTGAATTGAATTGAATCAGCCATAACATTGTGACCACTGACAGGTGAAATGAATCACACTGACCCTCCGGTTCCACTGCTTCCTGTCAGTGGGCGGGACATATCAAGCAAGAGAAGATTTTCTTCTTGAAGCTGATGTTGGAAGCAGGGAAAACAGACAGCATGTGAGCAACTGGGGACAGGGTGACAGTACAAACTACTCAAAACCTTCATACTGCTGTGATAGAAAGGTGTCGTATGGCGCTTGATGGTACCTACTCGCCTCGCCTCGGATACATTTCCTTTACAAAAAATAGTCCCTCTTCTGTGTCGCCGTCATCAGGTGAAGGAAGAGAAAGTTGATTAAGAAATCTTCAGATTTCTACTGTTATGGTGTCACAGGAAGCAGTTTGAAGATTGTTTCAGATGAGAAATGAGTTGTTTTTACTTCAAATATGTTGTTAAATAATCAAGTTCAAGCCTGGTTCAAAACTTGCTCCGACGTTTTCAGAGATATGAGCTCTTGCTACAACCTCCGTCAGCTGTTTGGCCGACTGGGCGCTCAGAGCTCACTTTTTTTTCAGCTGACGTTTTTAAATAAAATTTTAACTTTGCACTAAAGCCTGTTATTATAGATTGAACC
Source organism: Pseudochromis fuscus (assembly GCA_900323345.1). Classification (NCBI taxonomy): domain Eukaryota; kingdom Metazoa; phylum Chordata; class Actinopteri; family Pseudochromidae; genus Pseudochromis; species Pseudochromis fuscus. The sequence goes on from OOFC01016653.1 coordinate 11,144, forward strand.
GATCCATTTAGTGGTTTTCCCCACATAGTAGAAACTTGTAATTCTGACTATAACCGTGCAGACTGCGGGCTAGCGGGTACAAATGCTTGATGATGATGATCATTGCATTGATGATGCAATGACGCAGTGACGATTTCGACCAATAAGATTTTAGTACCTGCTAGTACCTGGCCGGGTATTTTTTTTGGAACCACAGGAGAGGAGGTACTAAAAAAGTCATACCAGCTACCAAGTTCGAGGTACTTTTTGCAGTGGAAACGTGCCACAAACCGAGGCGAAGTGAGACCATGCAGTGGAAATACGCCTAAAGACAGTATGTAGAAATGGATGAAGCAACCAGGGCTCAATAATGAGCAATACTCCTAATGGTGACTAGATGATGGCTCCAAAAACCTTTGTGTACAATTTCAATCATGAAATACTCAGTTAATACATTTTACACAAGTCATTCTCATGTCATTAGCAAAAGTCAGCTCTCTTTATTAGTGAGCTGGTGGTCCAACTAATGTTGACCAAATGCTTCTCTTGATAGGCTTCAGAACTTTAATAACAGACTACATCCACAAAGATTATTCATCCAAGCATATTGTTTATACTGTATTTTGATAAAAGAGCATCTCCGGTTGGATCAGTGTGGGTGTTATTTGCAGTTATGATCGTCGATTTTAGCGCTCTGCAGCAACTAACAGGTCATTTCTTTTCTAATGAGCGGCCGTGCTGATAGAAGAGGAGAGAAACATACCGAAGGAAAACACAAAGAAACCTGTAATACGTCTGTGTCTCTGCCTGTCATGCACATAGCGGCTTGTCTATCGAGTTTCCTCTGAGGTGAATTGATCTGAGTGGAAAAAGCGATTAGAAACAAACAACTTGTGGGCCCAACCTCTCATGTCTTTAATCTGCTTTTTGCTGCACAGACAGCTGCTGTCAAACAGAATTAGAATGGGCCATTTAATTGATGCAGCAAAGCAGAAATGGATGATGAATGCATCACCTGCTGCAACTTAATGTGTGGCTTGCAAAAAATGACAAAGGTGACGAGCTCCCTCAGGTGCTATCTGATTGTGTACTGGACATACAAAGTGTTTTTTCTTTCTTCTTGTTTGTGAAAGAGACAGGACATAGTCACATTGTCTGGATTTAAAGATCTTCATGAAACAACACATGCAGGAGGCTTTAAAATGCCAGTCATTAGAGGAATCTGTTGTTTTTAATTAAGGTTAAGTAATGTCATGATATACAGTACCGCCACTGAAGATGTTTAGATTGGTATCCATCACAATGTAAAATCAAACAGAACCAGCGCCACTTTTCTTAAATTACAAAAATACACAATTAAAAAAAAAATACAAATCCTTAAAGTCTAATATAAAGTAAAACTTAATTTTTTCATGTAATTGTGAATTTTTGTGTAGTTTTTTAATGTACTCATGTTTAATGTGTAAATACATTTACCATTTAATAACTACAAAATGAAGTCTTGGTTTTGTAATTTCACATGGATTTGTTTATTATTTGACAACTATTTTGTATATTAATGGACATTTTTAGGGGATTGAACAAACAGTTGAAAATGAGATATATATTGTTTTTTTAAGTAGTGAATTTTTATGAGTTGGTAATTTTCTGTTATTAAGGTAAATAAATAAATGCAGTTTTCAAGCCCTCGCCACACACCCACAAACCAAAGTGGATGAACACTGTGTGATTGGTATGTATGTAACTTTCAATTATCATTTGTACAGAGTAATATATGAGGCAACACAGATGCACAAAAGCAATTATATTTTAGTTCCTTAAAAACTGCGTAGTGAGTAATCACATTATATTTAATTGACAATTTTTCAATTTACCGCCTGATTCTAAAGTGTTGAAATAAAAGGACACATGATGTGAGAGTGAAATGTATCCTTACTGCACAGGTTCCTCATATTTGTTCTCCAAAACAGTCTTGAATGGAAAGTAAACCTGTGGCCTCTCTGATGCCTCGAGCACTCGATGACTCATTGTTGTAGGCTGTGTGTGTGTGTGTGTGTGTGTGTGTGTGTACATCAGAGATGCTAAAATCCAATGTACAAAATTTCCCATCTCAGAGACTGACTGTTGTGCACGTGTGTGTGTGTGTGTGTGTGTGTGTGTGTGCATATACAACTTTCTTTGAGATGTGATTTAGGCTTTGACAACTGAAGTGAGGACATTTTTTGAAGGAGTGGGTGCTTTTGGTTTGGTTTGGCTGTTCT
>OOFC01016654.1:0-10845 GCA_900323345.1 Pseudochromis fuscus
TCAAAGGAGGCATTGGCCCTGGGATCTCCATCTTCAGAGTGATGGCTCTCTCTGCACCTGGAAACAGGAAGTGTGGTGTTGGTAAATGATTAGTCATCATGTGTCAAAACCACTAATGGAATATAAATTAAACATTGTATGAAACATCTAACTCCTGCGGAAAATCTGAATCTTTTTTTCATACTGACCCTTTGTACTGATGCCCCTGAGGTCAGTGATCTTCATTAGCATGCGAGGGAACATGTGAGGTTTGTTGGGGCGGCGGCGACGGGCATAGATCTTCAGAGCCTCAAGTAAAGGCTCCTGCAGCTTATCCACTTTCTGGGGCTCTTCTAGATCCATGCGGTCTGATAACGAATGAAGAGAACACAAATATTATTTCTATCTCTACTGTGTATACATAAAGAACCTGTAGTATAATGCCTTATTATTGTTTGAAAAAAAAATACTTTCACTTTGCAATTCTAATCATGTCAAAGCAACGACTTAACCACTGAAAAAAACAGATTTACTAAAGCCACTTCCTCTAGACAACTGATTGAATCTGTGTCTGTGGACACTGCAGTACCTCCACAGATGAGGCAGATGGCACTGAGGAGACCAGTTTCTGTGTCATCCATCTCCAGGGGAAGAAGCTGGCCAGCGAAGGCAAACACCAGGTCTGTGAGCGGTCCGAAGCCTGCATTGTGCATCTGAGTCCGGTTCAGAGTCAGGCCGTCCGAGAAGGTCATAGTGTCCTGTTCTGGGGTGTAGCGTGTGCAGATTCTCAGCATCTACGATAAAAAACAAAGTGTAAAAGTTTATAAACAACTGATTTCACAGTGACATAAAAGAGTTTCTGTAGCACCAAAACATCTAAAGTAGTTAAACAGATAGATATCAGCTAAAGGTGTCACTCTGTTGGTCCTTAATAAACATCAGGCTCTTCATGATCTGGGAAAACTTTTGGGCACTACCACTTTTGACCACCAGGTGCCAGTATAATCTTATCTCAACCTGAACTGTTCATTTATTTTCAAAAGTAAGTAGAGAGGAAAAAAAAAACATGGTTCCTCACCAGTATGTCCAGGCAGGCCGACTTAAGTAGAGTGATTTGGTCAGCGATGGTGAGGGTGGTGAAACCTGGCAGCCGCTTGGCAAATTCCACAATCTTGATGATACATTTGGTGGAGAGCTCACTGAACTTGTCCCACAGCCCCAGATCCAGCTGGACACGGTGGTCGGAGCTGGAGTTCTGCATGGAGACAAAAAAAAAAAACCACCCACAGCTTAGTATGTTGTACCAGAGGAGGTGTGCAACCCTGTTTGCATGAAGAGCGAGCGTGTCCGAGCCTCACAACACATTTACATTTTCCATCAATCATGGAGAAAAAAAAAAAATCCATTTACATGTTGCATCAATCATTCAGAGGCCACACAGATGGCTTAATGGGGAACTGAATTAGTTAAGCCACCACTATGTTGGGAAAGCTACGGTGAATTTACGTGTTTGCATGCAATTTGAGAACCCTCAGTGACGGCAGAGCTCGGAGAATGTTGCCACACACACACACACACACACACACACAGCACGAAGTGTTTAGGTGTGTGACTTACGGTGGTGTATTTGCCCAGTTGGCAAAGTGACGGGAAGGTTTCCTGGTGAGCTTTGCTGACTTTATTGACCAACTCTTCCAGCTCTCCGCTTAGCTCATAGCTCTCGGGAAGCACCACCTCCTCCTTCACATCCTTCTTCTTCTTGTTTCTGTCATTACGCACCGCTGCATGAAGAAATATCAGAATACAATAAAAAAAAACACAGCAGTTAGAAGAGAGATTCACCAGCACCCTGACAAAATCTTTACTTTGTTGTTAACCTACAGAGTATTATATCTGTGAAAACATGCACAGCACTCATGTTTAGTGTCTTTCACCACTGCCAAGGACATGTTACTCACTAGTGGAAACCAGAACTCAGGAGCAACAGAGGCTGCTCTTAACAGCATTAACATATTTCCTTTAGCGCGGCACGGACACCGGCTATCTCCTTCTTATCACCCGCTCGCTTCCTTGTCGATCTCTCTATCCACTTGACCGGTGCACATGAGCTGACCACTCTCTCCCTCTCTGCCTCCTCTCCACCCTCCTCCTCCTCCTCCTCCTCCCATACTTTCCTTCCTCTCAGGATATCCAGTAATAGCAGAGGCACAATGTGATCCCGGTCTTAACACACATCCCACACAAACATTACACCCACATACATGTCCCACGGGCTCTGTGAAGGGCAAGAAACTGCCACTTACACGCACCAGTCCACACACAAGGTCAAAATTAAGAGGGCACAAAACAGGGGTCTTTGATTCTGTAACCATCATAAATCCTGCTGCTGTTATCTTTGTAAAAACTCCTAATCTCTGCTGTCTCGCATGTTGTATTTATGAATGAAAGCAGTGTCTTTGCAGGCCAGAGGGGTGAGGTTTTATTAGTGAAACAAGAAGTCAGATTCATTTTGCAAAGCGATTAGTCATATGATTGGTACAGTGCCCAACCTCGCCCTGATCACCACCCCTGGTAGGCTCATCATCTGCTTCTGTCTCTTTACTTTCCCACAGTCTCTCAGAGTTAACAGATCGAGAAGGGGACCTGGACTCCACAGCTTCATAAGTGGATCTTTGTGATCTCTGGGTGTGCAAATGAGTGAAAATCCCAGCTGAGGCCGAAATGAGCCTCGCTATCTGTTTGTTGTCCGGTCCTGGAGGGCTCACCTTCCTTGGACATGCCGACCTCAAAGCACTTCTGCAGCCTGCAGTACTGGCAGCGGTTGCGTGTGACCTTGTTAATCTGACAGTTCTTGTCTCGGTGGCAGGTGTACACCATGTTCTTCTGGATACTGCGACGGAAGAAACCCTGAAGCATCAGGAAGCAAGAGACAAAAGGGGAGAGGGCAGGAGAGCGAGAGAGAGAGGCTGTAATATAGTTATCAAATAAAGGATGTGACATTTAACCGTTTCCCTTGCTGTTCATTCTTTCTGTCCTTTCGTCTCAACTTAATCCAAAGCAGAAAATCTAATTTTCTGCATCAAATTTTGTCCTTTAAATGTTTTTTTTCTTCTGAATGAGTCGCTTTTCAGTGGTCACATTTTACTTCTGAAATAATTATTGCAACCCAGTATTTAGTAGTAGTACAGGACCTAAGCAGTAAATCCAGACAAAGCAGAGCTCAAATAGCTTTGGCAAGTTCTTCTCACCTTGCAGCCCTCACAGGAGCTGACCCCATAGTGGTACCCAGAGGACTTGTCCTGGCACACAAAGCAGGGCTTGTAGACACGAGGTGGGGGAGGTGGAGACGGAGAACTGGGTACCATCTCCTCTGAGCTGGTGCTCTGGGTCTCCACCGCTGTAGACAAGAAAAAAAAGACAGCAGAGCACATGAACACAAAAGTCGTCACTAATCATCGTCCTGCAGCTACCGTTCAGTGTTCTTCAAATGCCACATGTGCACTTGTCTGAGATGTGGATAGTTGAGTTTGACTGCATTCACACATGACATGACAGCTGACAGTAGTTTGTTTCCCCTTTCCTTTTTTTTTTTTTTTTTTTACAGATTTACAGAGATACGGAGTAACGGTCATGTTCATTTGATAAATATTTTGCCAGGAGGAAAGATTAAGATACACGATCACATGTTTTACTTTGTCTCTTGGTTGGTGAAAATTGATAAGAGCTGGAAAGAGAAAAAGTGCCATACGACATTTTTTATTTCCTCGCACCAATTAGCCACGTAAAAGAGGAGGACTCACGGGTTCAAAAGACACTAATCCTGATTTGCCGCAACACAGGTAAACATGGGAAGAATGAGGGGTCTGACAGCAGAGACAAAACTGTGTTTACAGCAGTCAGCAGGAATGCCACTGACTGACAGGCTGAATGATAAGAAGAGGTAACTGAACAATTCTAAGCAAGTAAGTCAAATCTGGCTCTTCCTCATTCCACACACTGACAACAGCTCGTGGACATCTTGCACGCACAGAATAGGCACATGACAAACACACAGGCATGCGAAGCTGTGTGTAAGGCTCCACTTCTACTTCACAAACTGGAACACAGCTGTGACGTCAGCGCTTCCTCGAGTCACATACTTGCTACGGTACATTAAACTTCATTATATTCCAAAGTGGACCCCGTATAGGTTCTGTTGGATGTGTGCGGTGTATGGATTCCATAGTTCCCCTGAGAAACATAAGCTGCTGCACGCATATAGGACCAGACCCTGGTCACACATGCTAGCCTGCACAAACTCACCGACACACATGTGCCCCCCTCACACCCCGCACACTCACACAAACACTTTCACCCTTGGTCACCCTCAAACTTCAACCCCCAACTCTGCATCCCACCACCCCCTGACACACAAACCCTATTTTTCTCTTGTTTCCTGGCCCTAAATTCCTCAGTGCAGCCCTGCCAGGTTTTAACAGAGGCCTAGGCTCGTAAGGCGGCCTATAAAGGCAGTCCCATGGCTGGACTGGAGGCCCCTGCCCGGCTGGCCTGCACTTTATTGGGACTCGGTCACCTTGGGCAGCTATTCACACCACCAGCTGTAGCTCCCAGCCCGTAAAAAAAAGCCGATCATAAAATAAAAAACAGGGAGGCTCTAAAATTCTAACTTTTACTGCACCCACCTCCCCCCAGCACCTTCAATGGAAAGCACAGAGGGCTTGCCTAAACTTAACCTACAATCCCCCTCCTCCCCTCTCTCACACCCAGGGCTGAGGCAAAAACCACCAGCTTGGCTTTTTACAAGAGAGGGGAGACTTCAAAAAGAAGAAAAAAGGGGCGTAAAAAGAGGAATTTGATAAAAAACAGAGAAAGGGGAAGAGGGTGGAGGAGGGAGGAGGGAGGGGAGAGGACACAGTTGCTCCTGAGGGCAAGTCTTGTTCAAGACCAAGTTGACCATTACTACCACTTCTGCTACAGCTGCTGTGACCGCCCTGCTGCTACCTCATTAATGATAGTAACAGAAATATGTCAGACATTTTTCATTTGTTTCCTGCTGCTCAAACATCTGTTTTTCATATGTGTTTTTATATTTGACTCTTCAGAATCCATATTCAAATTCCTCCTTTGAAAGCCTCGCTTTGCTGGAGGCAAAGATGTTTTCCATTATTTTTCAGAGCAATCCTAAAGCCAAATGTGCAAATCAATCTAAAACCTGAGGTTTACACCCACTGAATGTTTCTACAGCAGTTCTCATATCTCCTTGGCCAGATTGTAACAAAGCGGCAGGGTCAGTGGGAGAGCAGAAACCCTCTGAACGTGCCGTGAACCACTGTGTTTATGCAATAATAACAGCAGCAAATGAGGCTCCAGACCAAGCGCTGACAACCCCTTAGAAAAGGACAAACCATATGTGGCGTCAAGTAACGAACACTGACTGACACCGTCTAAATGGATAAAGAAAGCCAAAGCCAAAGAGAGAAAGTCTGACCTAGGAGAAAAAGAAAAAAAAACTCGGACAGCAGCGATAGAGAAAATACATCAGGATCTGTCAACACATTGAACCTGGTTCCTGCCAGAGAACATGACTCCTGAACCCGCCTCCCAGACTTCGCCTCATTCAGCCTGCACCATCCAAATCCCCTGCACCACTTACCCCAGGGCGCCACAGTGAGAGGGCCCATTCAGGCAGCCACCCTGAGCCCCTTTTCCCAGTCTCTTCAACTCAGCTCATCACTGTTTAGAAAACAAAGCCCTGTGAAATGAGAGGCCCTCCTTATCAGCGCTCCGAGGCCCGGGGCACCATTTGCATGACAATCCGCTGGCCAAGGCCTGTGAGCTGATGACGGACAGATGAGATGAGAGGAGTGGAGGATAGGTGGGTGGCTGCTGTTGTTGGGGGAGGAGAAGAGGATAAGAAAGTCAAGAAGAAGAAGGGATAGTGAAGTTATCAGTAGCCACTGTTCGCTTCCTGCTAAGTATCAGTTTACTCCCTAATCCCTTGTTGCAATGCTCTCTGTGCACAAGTGGCCCAGCTGCACTGACCAGACCTAATCCTCTGGTCACATAAACACACAGATACTATTCACCGGCTAGTGGCTACACACTACACACTACACACACACAGCAATCTGCCTGACCAACATTATACTAAAATCCTTCAGCCTGAGTGGGATGTGTCGTTCATCATTCTGCACAGCCTCATTAGATGTGAAATGTAACTGCGCACGACAGAAATAGCTGTTTAGCTGAAGGTGACTTCAACTAGGTCAATTACATTAAATTCTAGGTCGAGTCAACCAGGCCAATCAGCCTCCCTCAAGGATCAACAGATACAATAGATGAGAAAAAGTGAGAATAGGTGGAGATAATATAGGAAAACAAGGAACTTTCCGGTAACACCGAAGCCGCCTGTTGTTCACTCGACTGGAAATGGGAGTGTTTCTAATGTATGTGAGCAAAGGCATGACTGTACGACTCCTGTTTTGTGTTGCAACACACTCCTTTTAACTGAGCAGCATATGACATTCTGGCAGTGAAACAAGTATTCTTTCACAATAGGCCTGCAGATTTTGTCTACGTGACTTGTTGGCGTGATTGAATCTTCACTGGGACTCTGCTCCAGTCTTGGCATGTGAGAGCGAAAGCACAGGCCGTTTCTGTTTGTAGTAGACGAGCATGTGGCACGGAGACATTTGTAGGTGTTCATTTATGCGCTGCTCTCTCTCTCTCTCTCTGCAAGCCTGTATTTTACTTGCAAATCCAAGGACGGTTTGTAACAGTGCGCCAGTGAGCTCCACATTAAAATATCCTCCTGTATCTGTGCGACTCATTGTGTTCATGTATTTTTTATATTTGTGTTTAACTGCAAGCACGGGCATGTGGAGCCTTTGTTTCGAGCTCTACCTTCATTAAACAGCGTGCGAAGCTGGCATGTTCTTGTCAAATAGACTGAGCGGTAAAAGAGTGCGAGACTTGGAGGCCGTGTGGGAGAGAGGGGCACACAGTAGGGCTGACTGTGAAAAGAGGGGTGGGTACTGGGCAGACAGTAGTGGCAGAAGGACAGCAGATTGAGAGAGGATGGTGAACAGTGGGCTGGGAGAATTGCTGGCACACTAGGTGGGGCCTTGGAGGGTGCCCTTGGCCCTCTACACCATGGCAGAGGCTACAGCTCCACGGGACGCCGACTGAGTGACCAACAGCACAGAAAAAAGGTTTCCATGAAGAAGTGGGCTTCATGGAAAGAGGAAAAGAAAGTACCACACCCTTGTCAGTGGTGCCAGCACATTTCACTCTCCTTCTCTCTGTTTCTCTGCCCACGTCTTCCTGCCATCACTCTGAGGCTTCTGCTACAAGGTCCCACACAACAGCCTTGCTTCCTTCCTCTTTTCAGTACCAGTCTTTCCGGAGGATCTCCGTCACTGCTTTTGTAGCCACTTCTGTGTGTCCCACCTTCTTACATGTGCTCGCATTTCCCACAGGTCAAATAATACTCTGTTCAAGCTCTGTTGCACACAGTTGAGTCACCTGCAAGCTTTCAAGTGGGAGGTCTACCAAGTCTCTATTGTGTGAGTTACACAAGCACTCATAATGGTACTCGCCTAAAACTGAGAGCGATATCGAAGACAGAAAAACAGAACTGAAACACTGGGTGGAAGATTCGAAGAATTCCTGAGTGTGTCGACAGGGAGGCGGGGGGATGCTTTATTAAAGGTGTTGAGCGGTAGCAACGCCTTTCAACAGCTGTCAGAAAGCTCATTACCTGGGCTCCTAAAGACAGACAAACACGCATTCACCCTCATGCCTGTAAAAGAGGCCCAACTGAGCTGTCTTCAGAAACACGGTCTATGAAAAAAATGGGGCGGCCGACCTGGAGATGGCTCAGCTTTGAGAGGTGAAAACACGCCAAGCTGGCCAGACATTAAGACCCACACACACACACACACACACACTCAGTCCTCCTGGAATTTACACCCCTCTGTCAGAACCAGCAGAAAGTCATGAAACACAGAGAGAAATGAACACATGCTGTACATGAACATTCATGACACATCATCTGATGCCAGAGTCATATGTCGAGTGAAAAACCATTTTAGCATGTGCTCATAGTTAGCGTGAGTACTCATGACAAAACCATGGACTTTTGGAGAATGACACACAGTGACGTGGCACACACACTTATCCTCTCTTAATCCATACAATCCCCCCACCACCACCACCCCCAAAATAAAAGTGTGCAGAGCTGGGCAGGAAAGGCAGCAGGTGGGATAAGCATGTATCCTCGGGGCACATTTTAAAAAGTGGAATTACCCTTGCAGTCTGGTGGTGCTCTCAAAACACCCTTTCTTCTTTACAGCACCTCATAAAGGGCCTTTTGATATTTTCTTGATGGAGTCGGCCAAGCCAACATTTGGCAGCAGGCACCCCCCTTTTCCTGCACCACACAACCCTGTCAAGAAACACACACAAGTTTGCTTCAAACACACAAACTTGTCCCCAATGAACCCGGTGAATAAGGTTTCCTTCAAATGTCCTTGTTCAAAACTTGAGGAAAGAGGGAATAAGCAGGGAGGAAAAATTCATAGAAATATAATTTCAATAGAAGGATTTCAGTCAGTGGCCTTTTCTGACAGGAGAAAGCAGACAGTCAAGTGCAGATCTGTGGAAAAAATGTGCCCCCCTCATCCCTGTGGTGAGCTCCAGCTGACTCTTCATCTGCCCACCAGAAGACAGGGAGGACTACAGCTCACCTCCAGTGACTGGAGAGTGAACCCAAACCTGGCAATCCGGCACAGTCCCGGGCCATTGATCATGTCAAGAAGACAGGACAACTCACGGGCAGGCGAGGAAGCAGACAGAGGGTGGAGGCAGGCAGACAGGCGAGGTGAGGAGAGAGAACAGTCATCGAGGGAAACCCTGAGTCTTTGATCCTCGGGTTGTTTCTCGTCCTCCCAGACTTCCTCTCACCATCTGTAGCCCTAGCTCTCACCTGTCTGTCTCTGGCAAGGCCACTAGCGCTCGTTCAATTGCTATTGCTTCCTCCCCACAACAATAGAAACCTACAAAAGTAGAAGTAGCCCAGCCGTGGCTGCAGCCTCGCTCTGTCAGAGGAAGTGAGGGGAAAGGAGGATAACGTAAACAACAACAGTAGTATTCACTCCAGCACATTGGGGAAGCACCGCAGACCAAAGCGTGCAAACGCAAACCTCTTATTGGAAGGAACCAGCACGCCCACAAGCAGCAGCACACACTTCATTCCCACTCAACATGTAAATGTCAGTGCCAAAGTGTTTGTACCCACTACACAAAGTTTCCTCCTGCTGTTTTTTACTGGCCGTATATATGCCACAGCTCAGTGACTCTTTCAAAGTCAGAGTGTTTCTGATTCTAGAGTCCAGTTCCTCCATCGAGTGACTCAGAGGAGATTTAAAAACAGCACTCAGAGAGACAGAATCAAAGCCTGAGACTGAGAATAGGATAGATAAACAGTGGCAGAGCAGTAGGAAAATGATTGTGGCTTCCTGATGTTGGAGTGATTGGCAATCTGTATATATGTGGTGTTTGTTTTTTTTCTTCAATCACTGGCAGCCTGCTTTCAACTGGCACATGCTCTCAGAGTCATATCACGATGCAAAAGCCACTCTGAGAAACTTCCGCTTTGAGTGGCTCGGTGGAGCAATGATAAATATCAGAGTTTTTCACTTTTGCTTGGCAACCAACTGCCAACAGGTTGCCCAACTCTGCATCTGGGCGGGGTGTGTGTGAGCTCTGACGAGATACTCAGATTGAAGCCATACAGTGATTCATTTCCTCTGTCGAGATGTGCCGCAGAAAGGAAGTTCCATGTGACATTAATGTCTGGAGCAAGAATGGCACATTTTGACATTTTAACCACCATCATTCAGGGAACATAGATACGTCAATGAGAAGGTGAGCGATGCCCATTCAGTCAGTTCCCCTTCAGGATTCTTAAACAGAGCATAAATCATAACAAGCACCCCCTAAATCATTTAGTTTTGCATGTGCTTTTTTCCTGGCTGCTTGTGAGATTATCATCTGCGTATGTGAGTGCATTAACATGACTAATTTCTAAAAGACAAATTATGGAAAAACACATTTATATAGCTACATTACTGTAGGGAAAAACCTAACCTCATAACTATGTTTACATTTGCCACAGTGTATTACAGGGATCTTACATGTGTGCATGTCCAGGAGCCTGCACAGGAAAGGCAATGCAGTGGGAGGAAAGGAAAGATCATTACTGAAACTGTGCATCCTTGTATCCAAGATAAATAAATCCACAATCTGACCAAAACAGAAACAGAAACTCAAATAAATAGTCCGTTTCCACAGCTGTACAGAAGAGCGTTTGTAAAATTCAAACACAGTGAAATGAAAAAAACGACACGGTCTGCAACAGTCGGCCAGAGAGAAATCTGATTACTGACCAGCTCTGTGTAAAGTTCTCAAGATGTAAACACATTCTCCTGTTTCCTGCTTTAACCTGATTTCTCCCAATAACCTGGTCAGCATAAACATACACACATGTCGGTGGGGGGGGGGGTAGGCATCTGTGAAGTTCTCCGCTCACATTCATCTTCTCCCTGTAAAAAGTCCCAAACTGTCAGCTACGCACACAATTACAGGGATGTCAGCTACCACACACCTGTTCCTCCTCAGAGATCACACAGGCAAAATATACACACACATGGTGAAATGGGCACGTAGACACACAAACAAATGAACTAATGCAAGCATATACAAATGAACTCATGCACCACTTCAGAAAGACGGTCATGGCAGTTGCACATACGCACGTTGGCAGAATTTGACTAATGTTTAAGGGAAAACAACGGCAACAGGCCT
>OOFC01016655.1:0-26072 GCA_900323345.1 Pseudochromis fuscus
CGACAGACTCCTGCTTCTTCTCTGGTGGCCGCAAAACTCAGCTCCCCCGTCGCCGCCGCCCACACATGGATTCCTCCAATAGAAGTGATTGTGATTGCGCGTAGATGACGCACGAGAGACACGTTTTGGGGTCGTTTGCCTGTACCTTCGGTGAATGTGGCACCTGATGATTTACTCTTGACTCTTTGGCAAACAAAAAGAGACTTCCTGCGAGGAGCACTCCACTCTTTGGGACAATGGGATTGGACCAAAGAGAAGCCAATGTCTGTATCTGACAGGACACTAACAAAGCAAAAAGAGGTGCCCTTTAAAAAAATTATAGTGGATTGAAACCTGGAAGGAGGGAAAAGCAAGAGAAAAGAAATTAAAAGTATAACTATATCAACCGGGGAGCGAGTGGAGAAAGAAAATATACTGTATACTGTTGTAAAATTACGCTGGACTCTCACAAGAACTGGGAATTTAAGTATTGTAAATGCTATTGTATTGTTCTGCATATTATGTTGTTTCTAATAGATTTTTTAAAAAAAGGATGTGAACTTTTTTCTCTTTTTTCTGGTTTCTTTCCACACTGTGTGTGTGTGTGTGTGCCGTCTCTCCATCAGATTTGATCTCCTGCCCCCTCCCTCCATCTAATCACTGCAATTTTTAAAAGTAAAACAAATAAATGAACAAATTTGATCAGTTTGTCATTTCTCACAGGCCTTTGTTTGGATTGTAAGAGTGATGGCAATTCAGATATCCTGTTTTTTTTAAACACACAGCCCCTTCACACACATGCAGCGTGCGGCTAATTGTGTTACTGTTGCTTTTGTCTACACCTTGTAACTCCAATTTTGGTGATTTTTTTTTTTTCTTTTTTGAAAATATATTTTCATATCAGTTTATTAAATGCTCTTTTACTGGTGGAAAGTTTTTTGTTTTTTTTTTAGTATCTAAAATGATCTGTTCTGGGGTCATGAGGCTTATTGGGAAAAAGTCCAAACAAGTTAAACGCGGTTTGTAGAAGTTAACATTTTGGATGCACAAGGTTTTTAATCCAACTGCCATTGTCCATTTTTATTTTACTTCATCCATCTTCTACTCCGTTCACATGAGAGCAGATGCAAGTGTTGACACGGCTAACATCATGACGGGCTAACAAACACAATTCTCACAACCTAAAAAAAAAATCACTGTGGATGGGAACTACAAGTGTGTCCCACAAACATGATGTTTCCTGTTTTCTCCATGTGTGTGTCTGTGATTGAGGGCCTCTGAAAGTCTATTCCAGTGTCTTATTGATGTGTTTTATGTCACATGGCCGAGCACTCACATGGCCAATGGATCCCCCCCCCCCTCCAACCAACCAACCATCATCATTTGATGCTGCCCCACAACAGGGAGAGGCAGAGGCTATGGGAAAACACCATTTATACCACAGTCCATTCATTTTGATTTAACCAGATGATGTAATGCTGATCAACAGACAGGAGAGAATGTAAAAGTCACAGAGTGTGTGTGTGTGTGTGTGTGTGTGGCAGTATGCATGTGAGAGTGTATGTGAGTGTGTGTGCATAATGCTTCCATTATCCATTGCTTCAAACATGTATTACGCACATCTTTAAGATTCCTTTGAAGACAAGTCATGTTTCTTATGCTTTTACTTTGAAGGGTATATATGTACATCTGTGTTGTAAATAAATACTTTTTGTTCAAATAACAGAACTCCTAACTAGTCTCAAATGATATTCCTGTACAGATATAAATACACAGTAGTTTTAACAAGCGAGGACTGACCCTACACGTGGTGTTGTGATGGTACAATGGCCAGTGAAGAAAGCAGAGGCTTCATTTCTACTTACAGAACATGCACTTAAGTCAACCTTCCTCCTATTGCTGCGGAAAATGTGCAGCTAATGCATGCGTTATGCTGTAATTTTCTCACACATGGAGGGGAAGCGAGGAGAGATGGGGGCTCGGCAGAGAAAGCGAATTATTCTTCATTTAGCATTAAAATTCATTTAGGTAAAATTGCTACAAACGTGTAAATGGGGAGATTAGTTCTCCCTCACGCCTTGTTGCCCGCAGTCAAAGGGCTCCGCTTGAAGCCCGGCGCGCTGCAGCCGAGGTTTGTCTCCGGGATACCCGGCACTTCAGGAGGGGAGAGGCTGAGCCGAGAGGAGGAGAGAGGAGCACTGCGAGTTTTGTCTAATTGATACATTTCGGAGAGCAGCTCTGAATCCCAAAGTCAGTGTCTTGTTTTTTCAAACCAGCGAACAAGAGCGAGTCTGTTTTATCCATAACAATATGCGCGTATAAATCAATACTCAGCCCTTTTTCTCTCTATCTCTCCTCCGAGCAACTATTGTGTTTTTACTGCCTTTGCCGAAGTGAATGCTATTTACACTAAAGAAGAAGAAGGGAGGAAAAAAAGACACGCTCTTAAAAAACCCAGGCGACGTTTTAATTGCTTCGCCTCTCCACCATGGCTGGAAAATCCGAGGCTGTGAAATGTGAATTCCTAAGCCTGTGGCCGCTGGGAGCTGTGGAGACAAGAGGAGGAAAGCCCATGCTTGACTGCCCTCTTTAGGGAGGCCTGGTAACTGTCCGGGGCAGGGACTGTTTGGAGATGGCGCACAGCACCACGTCTCCGTTTTACGCACGGACGTAAAACGCCCAAAACGCGTTGGGACGACTTGATAAAAGTGGAAAAAGCTGAGAGGAGCTACAAGGAGTGTGTGGACACACCAAACGAGAGTACTGCAAAAATAAATTCAAATCATGTATTTTGACATATCAATTGACGTCATGTTTAATATTAAATCCAAATGTTTCTTTATATTATTTCTTAAATCATGTGCTGCATGGGTGAAATCATTATCAATGGGAATCGTTTCCTAATTTTAATTTCAGTAATTACGTCTAAAGAAAGGCCTTAAAGTTTTAATGTAAACACACCAGTGACATCTGTCTAACTAGAATAAAGGAAAACATTTAACTACATTAAATTATCTAAATAAATTGATTTAATTTGTTTCACTTTGACATTTTAACGTTTTTAGTTTAAATATTTTCATTATATTGCAAACTTAAATAATCAGTAATTATATACATTTATTAATATATAAAGACAGATTTTAATTATGAGTAGAAGAGGAACTTGTCCCGTTTTGAATCAGATATTTAAATTTTTACACGATTGTGATTCTGGGTGTTTGGAGACATTTTCGTCACAGCTGACCTAGATTTCAAAAGTGAATGGAAGTTAAAACAGCTTTTATGCACGAAGCTATATGAAGTTTGCTCATTTCAAAAACTCAAAGTCAAAGCGTAATTTGTTGTTAATCATGATGGCACAGGCCCACAACCACTCCTGTGTCTTACAAACACACACTGACCGCGGAGTGAACTGTCAGAGTAATGAATGGAGCAGAAATGTGTTCCAGAGATGTGGAGGTGCCCGGACAGGCCTGTCCTCCTCCCACAACCTACATATTTATGCGCCTTTATGGTTGAAACAAGGAAACATGAACAAGGAACCGCGTGCCTCTTTTTTTCCGTCCTACAGCACAACAAGCCGTGACAAATCTCGATGGCTTATTAATCCAAAAACACCGAGGCCCGCTGGTTAAACTGTGTCTCAATGTGAGTTTAGTTGGAACTGATTTTTATCGTCGTTTCAAGCTTTTCGACAGTGGAAACTTTTACGCACGACATTCTGCATCAGCATTTTTCTGTCTTATGTATCACTTAATAATCCGAATATTTTCTTTCTAAAAAATATTGTTTGTGTGTTTTCACATCAACCACAATGCTGTTGAGTTTAGAGTTTTTCATTTAAGTATTACCTTTTTTTTTTTTAATTATTAGCTTTTCAGGACATCAAATCAAATCAAAATGTCACGTCAGGCCTCCACTAAAACGGACTGAATCCAAGTCCAAGCTCTGCACATTATTTTTTCCGCCTTTATTCTCCTCCAGAGAGCCAGCAGTTCAATGTTGGTCATAAAATTTATGTTGATTAACTAATCCGGCCTCCGTTACCTTCAAGTTTGAAATCTACAACTAACAATTCGTGGGGAAAAAGGGACGTAAAAAAAAAAGTACAAATTTGACACGAGCGCTCAACGAGACAATACTCCACCAATCAATTTTCTATAGTGTCTAAAGCGAAAATCATTGCAGAGGAAATACACATATAGCCGCGATGACACGTCAATATCTGGCTACTTTATGAAATCGATACAGAAATTAGGCAGAAACGTCTCGCAGGACAAAGTTTCCAAACCCCCAACCAAAAAAAAAAAAACCTCCAGCTTCAAACGTCGCGTGGCAGCTGGTTTTGAAACAAAAGGAGAATAAAGGAGGGAGAGAAAACAAAAATCTGTTGGTGGGTAGAAAGCGAGAGAGAGAGGGAGGGAGAGAGAGAGAAAAAAGAAGAGAGCAGAACTGTTGAGCGGGGGCCATTTTGGATGTCATCTGTCTCCTTGGCGACGGGGCCCCGGCCCTCAAAAGCCCCTTGGGCGCACGGATTGTTTGAGAGGAGCCCGCTATTTTCTGCAGCATCATTTATCACTGTCACCACATAATGATTCCCCTCGCAGCTCCTTATTGATGTTTGTAATTGCATTATCTCATAAGGGGGGATGATCAATGGAGCCGAGAGGAGCATCGAGGGGTCAGGAGATGCCGGATTGCTGTTTGTCCATTTAATGCAACCAGGCTCTCATTATCTGCAGCCTCTCTGCGTTCAGGCTAAGTAACGTTTGGTCTGCTCTCCTCTGAGGTTTTACAGAAAGGAGAGAAAGACGAAGAGGAGGAGGGGAACAGTTCGTTTCATTTGTTTAACCCCAAGCCACTGCAGATAAAAAAAATTAGAAATGCAAAGGGGAGAAAGGGAGAGTGAAAGTAACGTGATTAAGTGTTATGTTATTAGTTCCATTAAGTCTGAAAAACGAGATTCTGGATTAAAGCGCACAGCTTTTGGGCTCGTGGGCATCCGTCTTCAGTGGTCTTGTAACTTGGAATGATTAAACATATCTGTACCACTGCGCCCTTCTGGTTGCAGCGTTCAAACTGACCCTCTGTGCGTAAAGACAAACAAATAACAGACGAATCTGGCTGGAAAATATTTTATTCTAAATGATTTATTTTTGTTTGCTCAGTGGACTTAAAGTTTGACATATTGGAGCATCAGCGCCAAACGATGCCTGCTGCAGAGGTTCGTGTTGGGCGGATGAAGTCATGAGATCCAGTTTCAGAGCCCGGCTGAGGCCCCTGCGTCAAACAAAATGCGATACTCCCCTTTTCCAAACGACCATAAGGAACATCGACGTAATTACTCTGGCGTGAGTAACTCATGTGCCCCCCCCAGCCTCCTCTCTACCTTTACGCACACAACAAGCAAATCTCTTATCACGTACGTCATCATACTTAATCAAGACGACAGGGCGGCGTCTCTAAAGGTGAAAAGACAAACTGTATTTTCCATTTCTGAAAAAAAAGAGTTTGAGCCAAAATTTGTTTTTAAAATGTGACCAGACACAATTTATGACTTGAAACCTAAAAGCGAATCACATGTTCAGAAATTGTGATTGGAAGAAGATTATTATTTTCTGAACAAAGGAGAGTCTATAATGGTTTTTAAAAATGCCAACATACTGTTTCTGCTTTTGCCAAAACACAATTAAATAAAAACTTATCTGAAGAAAACTAGAAAGGACTTTGCCATGAACACTTTTTAATATTTCACTAGTTTCTAGAAGAAAACCTGTAGTGTCACAAAAAGAAAAAAATCCTGGCTCGGTGTAAAACTTCTTATTTAGTTTGTGCGGAAGAGGCTGCGGCTGCGGGGTGATGCTCTGCAATGTTGCAGTGAACGCGCCGCGCGTCATGGCGCACAAGGGGGGCCTGTCAGCAGGTATGAGTGCGGGTATGTGGGCCAGGAACTGGAGACATGGGTCCTAGTGTGTGCTAGACACAGGCAGTGACAGAGTCTGGCTCACAGACGTTCAACCAGGTAAACACTTCAGCCGCTGGTTTGTGGAGAAACTACGCGCAGTTAATTCCGAGCAGGAATCTGAAGCTCGGGATGTCTTGTGGGCGCGTGGTGTGTTTCTCTACTCTCCAGCTTATGACCAGAGACATCCGGTGCTTGGGATAACATGTTTTTGGCCTCGGTGTTTTCCCTGCTCGCTGCTCCTACTGCGGGGAGGCAGACGCCGCTGGCAGCGCACCTTTTCCAGCGGAGAGAAGCAAACCGCTGCTGGTTCATAACCAGAGATGTTTCTGTCAGCACCTTCCTGAATATCCAGCTCTCTCCCCCTCTCTCCATCTATCTGGAAGGTCACCTTGGCAGCACCAGGCAGGGCAGCAGAGCCAGAGGAGCGTAGGGTGGGGGGAGTGTGGACTCCTCACAGCTCACCTGGTGAGGCCGGATCCAATAATACCCCCCTCCCACCTGCTAGAGGATATAATAATTATAATAATACCACAAGCTTGGGCCCAGAACAACTCAGATTCCTGAAGATCTTTAGTGAAAGTGATGCATTTAAAGTAAACACTTATTTACAACCATCCTTCCTCCTTTTATTCTAAAATTCACACAAATTGTTTCACAGGTTTGAATCCCAGAGATATGAAACAGTGACTGAGATGTTTAATCGTCGGTTCGAGACCCCAAAGAAGAGATATGGACACAGTAAAATAAAATAAATAAAACCTGAAGCTTCGCTGCCAACATATGAGGTGTCAGGGGAACAGCGCCGTTGTTTGTGGCTGCGTAAAAGAAAAAAGGACGTCGCTAGTGCCAAACATTAAAATAAAAAATCTGAAAAGTAGTGCTACTCATATTTTTGATTTTCCTAATATTTCTTTGTGTTCTGTATAGTTTTTAAGAGTATTATATATTTTAAATTAGTGTGACTGTGCGTCAACAAGTTTGCGTCTTTACGCGGAGCCGCCCCCTTATTAATTAACTCGTGCATGACGCATAGGTGAGTTTTAATTCCGCTGTTTTGCGGTCCTCAGTCTCTGCACAGACGCAGCATTGAGCGGCTGCAGCAGAAAGCGGCTGCTCGGCCTCCAAAAGTAAACAGTGAGGAAACAAGTCGAGACAGGACGAGGGGCTGAATTCCAGCCACAGCACAATACTGATAAAGTACTGGCCCCGAGCCACGTCTTTCATTAGTTTATTTATATGTTGAGGCTACTTCACCATTCATCATATCATCCAATCTGTTCCCTAATCTCAAAATGTGTTTTGGGTAGTTGTGGTGATTGGGAGCTGGTCTTTAGAGGGTTGTTGGTGCAGGGGATGGTCAGTTTATTGTTGAAGTTATTGCAACACACTGAATCTGTAACATTGTTTACTGCAATATCATAAGATGGAAAAGAGACAGAAATATTTGACATTTTTCAAATGTTTCAACCAGTCAGAGCCACAAAGACTTGTAACAACATGCACAGTTTCACAAAAGGGTTAAAATAATCTTTTAGGTTAATATTGGAGTCATTTTTTATTAGTGAAACATCATTTGCATCTAAAATTTGCTCTAAAAGCTGGAAAAAGTGAAAGTAGTTAAAGTAGTAAATCCCCTCCCCTCCACACCCTCACTGCAGTAATTGATAGAAGCTAAGCTGTGAATGTGCTAACCCCTCTCACATATTCATCAGCCTCACATCAGTGATGGGTAAAAAGAAAAATGTCAGCTCCACACGCTCTCACCCTGTCAACCGCTTTCCACTCTCCAACCGTGACAATGTGCGTCTTCATCTCTGCTGTTGTTTTGTCTTGTTTCTTCAAGCCTGCTGTAAAAATACAGCTTCCAGTGTGTGTGTATCAGTAAAGACAGTGTGTAGGATAAAAGCAGCTTTGACCTTGTTGTTGAAACATAACCTCAGTTCAGATTTAATGTGTGGAGCTGGACAGATGAGTTGGACTAAAACTGTGCAGCGTTCGGCACAGCAGGTTATTTTCTGTCGTCCCCTGTGGTTCCACTTTCTTTACTTTTCTCTAATTAAGTCAAAGTTTGATTACTGCGAGAGTTACAGGAAGTTCAGACACATGCTCGAGTTTTCACACAAGTTTTTCTGTGGATGTTTTTTCATCCAGCAGCTTGTTGGTTACACACAGTTCAATCTAAGTTTTGCCACTTTTGTTTGTATGTTTTTGTAGATTTCAGCAGTTTTGGTTTTGTGCTGCAGCTCTGACATTTACATGTTGTTCAGTGTTTGCTTTGGTATCAGATATGTTTGATGTTTATCTTTATAGGCAATATAGTCACAAACGATCTTCCTGGAAACAGTACGCAACAACACACTAATACTTTTTTTCTTAATTTTATTTTTTGACAAGTCATGTTTTCAAAAAACAATTGATGACTACAGTTTTCAAAGAGTGAGATTGATACATTAAGTGTTTACAACAGAAACAGCCCTGATGGCAGTTAGTGTGAACTTTGAAACAACATTGAATCCAACAGGAACATGTTTTTTTTATGCTAAATATTAGGAATAGTAACAGCAATAGTACATATACAGGTTTGAACTAACTGCAAATATTTTATCCCACGTTTTTATCTACTTTTGAGTTTATTGAGTTTTGGGAGTTGGGAGCTAAGTTCTCGAACCTGAACGACAAAAAAAGGATAAAACTTTAGGGAAAACTTGAAATGGACAAAGCTCCTTTTTACAAAACAAAACTATTTTACAAAAAAAAAATCATCCATTAAATATTTCTTTAAATTATGTTCACTTTCAGAAAAAATGTTACATGGTTAAAAGTAACTTTGATTTCTACTTTGAAACAGTGTTTCATCAACCCAGACCTCCACCCAGACCTCCTCAGCTCAGGTGCTGCTTCGCTATGTCTCTCCACTCCACTAGAGGGCGCTGTCTCAGTTAAACATGAGTATGTTCTGTGAAGGTCTTACACAGACGACCTGGAGTAGTTTTTGTGTCTTTAATTCAAACCTGTAAGTTAAGTTTTTCAACTGTAACTGCATCACAACTACACCCACAGTCTAATGGTGAACTGCACTGAAGTTTACGGTGTCTCTCACAACATTACACACACACACACACACACACACACACACACAGTCACGTTGGCGGAGCCGTGCGACAACACACACTCAAACCATGGCATGGTTTAAAACTTTTCTTCACGCCAATTCCTCCCCGTCTTTTCCCTAAACCCGGGGATCTCATCGCACAATTTACAAAGCAAATCTCAGGCAGGGCGGCGAGCGAGGAGGCGGGGGCCCTGACTGAGCATGTCCCGACACTGAGCACTGTTATGTTCAGCGCGGCACAATTTATGGACCATGGACAGTTTATAAGAAGCAATGCAGTCTATCAGAGAGGCAGGCAAACTGAGGACAGGGTGCAGAGGAGGGGGGGGTTGTTTCCATGCAGGAAGCTGTGTTTTGGAATAATATACGCCATGATAAAGATGTTTCCCCTGTGACGTAAAACAGCAGGGAGCACCAATGGCCACTTACTATTCCAACCAAATAAGAAGAGAGGCTTTGAGCTGCCATGTTTTTTCTTCCTCTCTTGTGTGAAATGTTGAGATGTTGCTGGTTCCTGTGGCTGCGTTTACCCACAGAGTCATCTTTGGTGCTTTTGAGCCCGAATATAAAGAATAATCATCAATAGAAAAGTATTGTGCTGTAATCTGTGTGTGGACAGAAGTTTACGGACAATAAAAGCATAAAAAGATTCCTTAACTATGTTGTTATGAGGGTTTTATTCATAATTTTAATGTAATCTGCTCAGAGCACAAACCTCCATCAAGGTATAATCCATGTCTGATCTCCACTAAAGTGTCTCAGATTGTCAAGCACATCATCCTGCATGTGTGTGTAGATCCTCAAGAAATCTTATTAATTCTTAAACATCCATCATAAGAGAGAAAGAGGGATTTTCTTGGATGATGGGGTTTGTTTTTGGACATGATCTCATCCTCATAATTAATTAATTTCTCAACAAATATTCATTGAGATCTGTTCAGTAGTTTTTGTGTAATGTTGCTAACAAACAAACATTTGAAAACATAACCTCCGTGATAGAGGGAAATCAGCATGTGTATTGACCACTACAAAAATAAAAAATCTAATCAAGTCATATTTGTTTTTATTTGTGCCTTTAAGCATTTTTAATCCTAAAATTAAGCTGATTTGTGTTGGAAACAGTGTTAGCCTTTGTACTAGAGCAACTAATAATAATAGTCTGACGCCAACTGTACCTTAGTAACACTTAAATCAGCTTCATGAGCATGTAAATAACAATATTGTTCCTAAAATGACAAATACATCTGATAACTCCCATGACTTCTTATCTGAAACCCAAATAAAACTCTTTCAGTCCAATAAATCTGAGGATTAAACAGTGTATCTAAGTGTTTATGTGCTCACATGAGGTTTATCAGCATCAACTGACTTCTCCAACACTGAGCTCAGTCTCATCGAGGCCTTGTCGCAGTCGTCACAGTAACAATGGAGACAGAAGCTTAGAAATGATGGACGGACAAAACTTTGCCCACAAGCCTGACATCTGTCGAGGCGTCGGTGTCACGGGGACGGCTTGTTATGCAAATGAGTGATGCAGCCCCGCGAGACACTGACCGACCAAACTGCCAGCTACCCTGACATCAATGTAGATGTCACCGACTCCTCCCCATTTAACCATCAAACAGCCTTTTAAAAGAAAACCAAACAGCGCTGGTGACTGTACGGCCATTTTTCATCAGCTGGTTTTATGTTGTTTAGCTTAGTGGGCGACATAAGAGCAGTGAAACTCGACTCCTAAACATCCGAGTGTTTCAACCATTGTGCAACCGGCGAGCGGTTCAGGAGCTGTGTGAGAAATCCTCAGCAGTGGAGATACCAAACATCTGATAAGAGGGTTGAAAAAAAGATCTGCAGGCCTCAGGATGCACAGAAAGCACATAAGCCTCAACACATGAACACATGCATGCAACCCCCCAACACACACACACCCCCACAGCAGGTCTGCAGGTTTCACATGAAAAGCTTTTAGCTGTGCAGAAGCAGCTGAAGACATGGCTATTGTTAAGCTGGGTGATGGATGAAGCAGAGGTATGTTAGTGCGAGCCGACTAAAACACGGCTGAATTTATTAGGCCACGGATAAGCAGGGTCATCACCTCCTGAAGGAATCCCAATGAGCCAAACACCATCTCAGGGTAAATAAGAAGCACTTGTGTGAGGAGCTGATCTCAGGAGCAGCATAAATGTGTTTGTATGTGCGAGACTACGGCGCTAAAATCTCCAATATACTGATAGAGGTCACTCACACTGATGATATAGTACAAACAAAGTAGTTCAGAGTGTCTGTGCTGAGGAGGGAGGCAACTTTTGCAACAAAAATCCATCTTAATTGGAAGAGTTTCAAATATTTAGTTAATATTTTAATTAAATATTTCAATTGGAGGAGATCAAAGCAGTTATTTATGTATTTCTGTGTGAAGAAAGGAGCTGTATTACAAACACCAACATGTCTTTAGAAATAAAGGACACCAACAGAGTATATGAAATTGTGACATCAGCATTTGTGCTAAACATGTACCGTATTTTCCAGACTATTGAGCGCACCTGTCTATAAGTCGCTATTGAAATTATTTGAACAGTTTCATGTGGTCCACTCTGACCGGGTCTGATGTGACGACGCTAAATATATCAGAGGCACGGAGCTTGCTAGCTTGTAAAAAGCCAACGAGCTTCATGCTGCGATACATGAGAAACACCGGTGTTTAAGTTCAAAGAGTTGGAAAAAAGTAGCGGCTTATAGTCTGGAAACTATGGTAGATATCTATGTATGAATGCTGCTAATGAACAAAGTAGAAATGAATAATTTATCAGAGCTGATGTGGATAAACTGTGATTAAACTCATCTTCTCTTAAACAGAACCGCCTCAAAAAATGAAGTAAAAATGTAGAAGTAATTTACTATATTACTGTACTGTATTTACTGTACAACTTCAGCATCCATCTTTGCAGCAGTTTGAACTGGATAATAAGTTTCAGTTTCAACCATAAGGATCATCTTTGAAACACCAGTGGTACCAGTGGCTATTGGAAACCCCAGTGCACACAGTCATAGACATAATCTAAACATGAAGAATCATCACAGTTGGTTTCATATTTACCTTCAGTGGGTGGTTAATCAAGTCCTACACAAAACTCTACACAGCACTGACTGGTCATGGAGGTCCAGTCTACAACCACTAATCCAGCCAATAATCTTTTATACGACCATTTCACTTCCCAGCTAAAATCTGATTTACCTCCTTGTCTGTTTATTTCAATTTGAACAAATACGGTTGATCAACTTAAAAAGAAATGACACTTGATTCTTGCTGCAATAATCTACTGTATAATCCACCATTGTGTTTGGCAGTTTCCTACAAGGCAGCACCAGTGTAATTAAAGCTCTGACATATAAACCAACCAGCAGTCTGGACCCAACACACAGGGTGATGTGGTCGACTGGCAAACTGACCAGGACGTAGGTCAACTTTGATGGCCGATCCAGGCAGCTTCTTCCTGTGTTTACTTTCAGACACGAACTAGAAACGTCAGGTCTCTTTGGAAAGGTGCAGTTCGTCCCGATGTCATGCACGACTTCTCATTTCCCAGAATCCACCACAACGAACGTGCCAAGTGCAGAGTTAGCACAAACCACAGTCACATTTATGGGATACACGCCAAAGTGAAATAAACCGGAATTATCCTTTAAGGGTTTGGGGGCGACGGGTCAAGTCGTGAAGTAAAGTGAGCGGTGCACAATAGCTGTAAATCTTGAATGTGTTTGGCATCCCTGTAGCTTTTTCTGCCATGATCCTAACACAAAATAGTAACCCCTAGTGAATGCTAGAGTGTAAGTCATGTTTACACAAATCAGAAGTACTCAAGTGAGATATTCCTGTTAGAAAAATTGGTCCTGATCTGCCCTTTTCATGACTGTATGTTTTAATTCTCCAGATACCGAGGCAATTATATGAACAACGCTGCTCATGTCGGAGCCAATTGGTAAAACACAAATACATCACAAGCCTTACATGACCCCAATGTCCTTCACACTTTCTTGTCTTCTGTCACTTCCTGTTCTATCCATCAATCAATCTGTCAATCCATCAATTATTCCACATCTTCCCTCCAGCCTTCCTCCTCCCCTCTTCTCGTCTTCCTCGGCGACCCTGAGCGAGCAGGGCAGCGGTCGACCTTGGCTTCCCTCAGTTATGGCCGCGAGCCCGTTAACAGCGGACCGTGAGTTGTGGCCTGGCGTTAAACTGTGCTCCAGCCACAGTCAATGTTTATGTCTACCAATCAAACGCAATGTGTTTATGTTATATGGCATTATGGACAAGGAGGCTCTCTAAAACACGAGGCAGGAGGAGAGCGGCTGAAGACAAGAGGGTTTATGGTCGGCTGAGCATCAGGAGAAAAATGAAGCATCAGTGGGAGAAGAATGGTTCAACAACAACAACAACAACAACAACAACAGAAAAGTTGGTTTGATTTTTGTGTTTTGGTTTGAAAATCTGACAGAAATAAGAGAAAAAGTGAAAAAGAAAATATGACAGATTGTGAAATACGTCCAAATCAGTCCAGAGATTGTTCCAATAAACACTTGGAGACAGATCTACATGTGTTGTCATGAGTGTTTTATACATGATTTTTCTGTATATTGTTGTGGTGTCTTATAGCAATATCTTAACTAGCAAACACCCACTAAGTTGTCTCAGATTGTTAACATTATCCTGCATGTGTGTAGAGATTTTCAAGTTGATTAGGATGTGACAAAGTCATGCTTTTATAAAACATAAGAGATGGGGATTTTCTGGGATTTGGGGCGGTCTTACTCCAAGTAGAGGAGTTCAACTATCTTGGAGTCTTGTTCAGGACTGGGGGATGAAGGGATCGTGAGATCGACAACAGGCTGGGAGCAGCAGCAGTAACATGGCTGCTGTACTGGTCTGTAGTGGTAAATTGGGAGCTGAGCCACAAGACGAAACTTGCTGTTTACCAGTCGATCTACATCCCTACCCTCACCTACGGTCCTGAACCTTAGGTAATGACTGAAAGAATAAGATCACAGATACAAGTGGCTGAAATCAGTTTCCTGCGCTGGGTGGTGGGCCTCACTCTTGAAGTAGAGTCACATTAAGAGGAACTGGTTGAGGTGGTTCTGGCATCTGAGTAGGATACCCACTGGTCACCTCCCATTGGAGATTTTACCAGGCATGGCCAACCATGGCATGAACAACCTGGGAGCAGCTGAGGATCACCTGGGATGAGCTGGAGGAAGTTACAAGGGATAGGTACAGCTGGGCGTCCCTGCTTTCTATACTGCCACAGCAACCCTGATGGACTGAATGGACTGACAGATGGACAGATGGATGGATGTGACATCAGACTGGTATGACCAACAGGAATCAAGACCCCTACCATCACGTTCCTGTGTAGTATATTATACAATGAAGAAATGTTGGAACACATCAACCAATAAACAGCATCTAGTAGTCTGTGGCAAAAAATGTGATGTAGAGTTTGTCATAATATACATGCTATAACATATATTGTACATTACCAGATAATAAAAATTCAGGAGTATAATATGATTTAAGAAAATTTCCAGAGTGTAGTATGTCAGGTAAAAATGTGACACAGTATGGCTTACAAGTATTGTACAGGACAACTCAGTGGTTTTCATGACATTTTACTTGTTTCTCTCAGTTTCAGGAGTTTATCCAAACTATGAAACAGGTCTGAACAATGTCAAGTTTTCCACGATGCTGGACCCTGATTTAAAATTTTTCTGTATGTTTGGCTTTTGAAAAATATTTTTAAAAGTGACATTGTACTGGTTGTCACTTGGCCAAATTTAACATTAATTTAAATTCTTAAACTGAGGTAGAACTCCTGATGTGTCAGCATTGAAATACTGTTATCTCAGTGTCTGTTATTAGTTTACACTTCCTCTCTTTGATAAAACCTGCAGAACTTTAAACAAGTAAAACTTGTTAAATACCCAACTGTCATTATTAGAAAACTCCTAAAACCATCTTCCTCAGAAAATAAATGGAGGTTCTTGGATGCTTTTATTTTCCATTTGACCGTGGGGATTATCTGCATTCAGCTGCACTTTTGGATTTAGGTCATTTACATTGTTTTTCAGCAACTCAGTGTGCGTATGTCCTTAGACAGAGATTAGGTGAAACGATTAGCCATCTCCTCCCAAGCAGATCCTCGAGCTGTTTTGTCCTCAGCACCACATGTGAACGCAGAGCAAACACTCACACTTAATCCTCCTGGATACACAGACTTGACATCAATTTGTCCCTGTAGGGGAGGTGCCCCAGGCCAAGTTGCCAAAACCCTCACGCCTCAGTTTCCCGGCCAAAACCTCCTCCTTTTCTCTGTCTGTTTTCCCCTCAAAACAATTGTATCAAAGACCTAACAAGACACTCTGTCCTCCTCCTTCAGACCTGCCTTTGAGGTGTACTTGATCAAACGCACTCAAGACTAAACTCCCCAAATTGCTGCTGAGTGGTGAAGCAGGAGATTTTGGTTGCACTGGGCAACTTTCCATGACTCAGCATCCACCGACTCTGGGAACATTTCCGTCACACTGTTGTTGTGAATGAGTTTCCTCTTTCATCGCCTGGTGATTATCTGAAGGATTGTTGTCTTTTTATTTTGGGGAGATCCATGGTGATAAAGGGTGCGTTGCAGTAAGTTCATTAATGACAAAACATCTGAATGAGAATCCAATGAGGCCAGGCTGTAGATAATCTGGATGTCAAATAAAAAAACAAAACATTTTGCAGTGAAAACTTGTTTTGTTCTAAATCGGGTCTCGTTGGTCTCCAGCTGTTTTGTCAGATTCTCACCACTCGAGATAATGAGAGGGCACTTACCAACAAGTTCTAGAAAACATCTGGATGCTGAGGTCATATAAAAATGGACTGAGGGAGGTAGCCTGATGGGAGAATGCATCTGTGATCCTGTATTTAGTTCAGCTCGAGCTAAGAAAGGAAAATCATTGTACTGTGAAACTTCACTTTGGGCCAAACAGTTATGAAGTAAGAGGCCTCAAACTAAATCAGGCATAAAAAGTTCCTCTATTAGACATCTGTTTACCTACAGTGAAGCTAAGTCAAGGACTGGTAATGACAAACCACAGCTCTTTAAAGATGCAGTTTGAGGCTTTTATTAAGCTAAACTGCTAAACTAAGGGTAACTTAATATATTAGAGGCAGGACTTTATCTCTAATTTCCTGTGTTTGATACGTTTATTTAGTTGTAGTTCAGTACAAAGCCTCATTTTGATGCTTCAAACAGGATCAGGATGAGACCAGAACCAAAGCATTAAGTTCAACCCTCGCTATAAAGATTTCAAAATAAAAGCCTGCTGTTAATTTACTTAACTGTTTTTCACTTGGCCTGTAATTAGGGTTTGACTGTTATTTGTTCATATTGACCAGTGACTTTTGATTTAAACATAGGTTTAATTTGAGGAAATACAGTACTTTTAGTGTTTAATTACATAAAAAATAACTACTACAGACTAGACTACATGGCTTTTTGCACAAAAAAATCCCTGCAATATTAAAATTACACCCAGTCCAGAACGTACAGACTGACCAGAGAGACCATGGTGACTTTAATCAACGTGTCCTGAGTTCTCCAAAAAGCTCCATGAGTCCTAGAAACTGTCTGCAGTGAAAATTGTCATCAAATGCTGTGTTAATAAAGTTCCTACAGGTCACTTTTCTCTCCAACTGCCCTTTAGTTTATTTCGAGTCCTTCGTTGTTGCAGAAATCTAAGATGCCTCTCTCCTTGTTTGTCAGAGATCTACCAAACATCTGGTGGTTGTAGCAGCAGATGTGGAAACTCACATGAAGCATTTGGCTGAATCACTGTTGTTTTGCATCAGCTGGTTGTAGAAAACAACAAAAGGGACATAATATAGAGGAAGAGGGACTTTTTCTCTCATCACTCTGTCTCCACCATCTGTAGAGTGGAAGCGATAAAACAGAACCGATGACTTTTCCATCGCTGCCTCCTAAACTTCTCCCATTTATCAAAAACATTACAAAACATCTGGTTGTGAAAAAAGTGCCAAAGTTCATCAATCAATAAATCCAGAAGATAGAGGATTGAAGCTGTTAAAGTCTGATCACTTTGTCAATCACAGACAGCAGGTTATTTGTCACGTTTTAAGAAAACACCATCACTTTGTTTTCACTTCTGTATCAATCATGCTGTGATGTGTGTGTATCAAATCGTGAATATCTCATTTTCTCCGACCACAATCCTCCTTTTGTCCTTCATCGAAATGCCTCTGCCTCCTCCCGGAGCAAAATGGATCAATTTTCCTGCTTTTTCTCCTCGATCCTCTCGCTCCATCCAAATATTCCTCCATTCAGAGTTGTATGCCACAGCAATAAATCCTCACAAGGTGGTTTCAGACAGAGCGCCGTAACTCATGTCGCCACCGGAGCTAAATCTGAGCGCAGCGGACAGCGTGATGCAAGCATGCTGGAGATATACTCAGAGGGATTTATTGTGGCGTATTTCATCTGAAGCAATGCATGGGCCCGATCAGATGTCTGTTCTGCACTTGTGAACTGGGACGTCTTGCAGAGGGGCACGTGTACAAAATCCTGTTTACTGTCAGGACTATGATAAACAGTATGAGTGAGATATAAAGACAGAAAAACTCATGATTTTTAAATTCTTCCTGTTGATGTTTGCTGGGATATTGTCCATTTATTGTCCCTGTGTACGCTCTCATCAGTATATACACTTCAATAAATACACATTGTGTCAAATTGAATCTAAAGCCACGAGAAAACATCATTAATTCAGAAAGATTTAGCAAATTAAGTTAAATTAAATACACACCCACATCTTTTGAACTCACTTTTGGCTGATTGCTCAACTACACCTCATTTAAAGTGAAAGTTAACATCTTTCCTTTGTTCTCAATCCACATTTATTACATCTTTTACTTTGAAATGTATCTGCTATCTGAGTTATTCTGTTCTGAGTGATAAATCTGAAGCATCGTAGGAGGACAGAGAACTTTTCTGTGTTAAGATCTGTGTAGTTGGAGGCTTAAATGATATTATACGAAGCCAATAAATAAGCTTTTCATTAGATAAAGTGCATTTTGATCCTCTTGTTTTCTCAGATGTTTGCTCTTTTCAAGCAGAAATGAGCTCGAGTTCAAGCCGTTTGGCCGCGTTGGGCTGATGAAATTTTAAAATCTGTTGCATAAAAGATGAATCAGAACTTTATACTGTAAGTGGTCACTGAAACACATGTGGATGATGTTGAGGAGAGAGGGGGTCATGTGGAGGCTAAGGATACAGATGCACATGGGAAAGAGCAATGAGGAAAAGTCATGCCATGCCAACTGATAGCTTTTGATGGTGGATAAATCTCAATAAATTATATTTCTATATCATACTCTTGGAGAAGATCATTGTGACTTTTGCAACAGGTGGGAAAAGACACTTGCAGTCTTGCTAGCAATTAACTTTTCCCTGCAAGGATTCAGGTGGAACATGTGGATCCTTGGAAAGACATGCATAAAAATCCTCCTCTGGCTTACCTTTCCCCCATTTATGCTTTTTACTTCTCTTCCTTCAGAAGACTAAAGAAAAAAACCTCTTCCAATAGTGAACCCGAGGGGTGAGGGAGAGGACACGGTGTCTTGTAAAACATATGCACTTAATATTAGGGCCATAAAACTTGTAAAATTAAAAGCTATTTTGGAAAATAGAAAGAGAAATATTTATGTGTCTGGCTCTGGATAGAGGTCGTTTTATCGTGGGGCAGCGAGGGCCCGCCGGGGCACAGGTAACGACTGTCAACAGGCGAAGCAGGGAGGAGGGGGTGCAACGCCGTGGGGGCTGCATGCTCTCCGTGTCCAACCAGATGTCCACATGTGTGACTGGGTTTCCCCTTTTCAGTCAGCCAGAGTGGCCGATGTCGGGGTTTTCGAGAGCGAGAAAGAAGCAAAGTCTGCTCCCAATTACGAAAAAGAGAAGGAAAAAAAAAAGAAAGATTCTCGAAGCTTTCCACTTTTACTTACGTTTAAACCCGTGTCACAGCTACGCAACGGGAAGCTACCAACACAGCCTCCCTGAAGTCATGAAAAAAATCTTTAAAAAAAAATACAAAAACAATGTCCACCAAGCCAGGTTGATTGAAAAGCTGCAAAAAGCAATTATGATTGTGAGAATGTGCAGACCCCTCATCTCAGCAGCCAGCAAACATCGTAAATCGTGTGGCGGTCTCTGTTTACACTGTGCTGACCTCTCGGTGCCCTCTGGTCCTGGCTGGGCCCTCCATGTCCTCAGCACTGCTGACATACATACACATGGAGGCCAGGTCATATACACATGAAGTGTATATATGAGTTTTCAACATTTCCATGACTTTTGTAAAGTCAGAGTTTAGACAGTGTCAGGTTCAGGTGGGTTTGTTGTATAATTGTCTTTGTAAATGTGGATTTGGATGTGATGACATATGGATGGTTCTCTGTGGGTCCCAGAGTCTGCTCCTCTCACCTTTGTGTGTCTTTGTGTGTCCAGACTTTGTTGGTCCCAGGATCTAAGAACTGGAGCAGGGATCTAATATAAAGCTGTAAGCTCTCATCCTTGACAAATATAATGTCCTAAGATGATTTATTACAATTTTGAGCTTCATCTTTTGTATTTTATTTTTGGCTTCATGCAGCAGTTTGCCATTTTCTCTTAGAAATGTGCTTATTTTTATTGTTAACATTTTTTTATCGCTCTTGGAGAAATTATTTGCGACACTGAGCTATAGTAAACATTTTAAAAAAGGTTTTTGGTGTTTGCCACTTAATCTCAGCTCTTGGCACAGGTGGATGGTGACAGTTCTGGTCTGATGATCAACTTGGTTTATACTTGTGTCACTTTTCAGATCAAATGAGCAGAGCACAATAAATACCTGTGAGGACAGACTGTACTAACTGCATGCACCCTGATTCAAACTTCAGCCACCAGCACGTCCACATAACAGCAGATCCACATGATCGAGGTTGACACTCTGTATGGATGAATATGGATGAAGTGAAACAGGAATCAAGTGAGAAAAGCTGATTTTTGGTTTGGTTGTGATTGAGCTGAAACTATTTTTCATTTCCCATCACATTCACACCTTGAACACAAGTGCCAGAGTTAACAGTTTAACAGCGCCAAGTGTTAGATTTTGAGTGTTTCAGGAAGAGAAATATCAAACGACTTTATGAACACAACATTACTCAGAGTACATAAACTCTTTTTTTCTCACGCAGACAAACATTTGGAAGAGTTTGAGGTTTGCATGAGAGCAGCGATCATAAAGACAGAGGCGTGTGAAAGACACATAAGATGTTTTGAAGAAAGCGTCTCTTTCAAGTTTTATGGAAAGTGGAATTCACATTTTTAAACTGGCAGGATTTTACTTCTTGCTTTTGGAAAGAAACTATTTAAATGTATTATAAAAGCAGATATAATTGTAACAAATCTTTGATAACAATGCAGATAACAGTGCAGAGAAAATAACAGTGTTGCATAATTTATTTTTTAAATGGTTGAGTAACTGAACTAATTCCCATGTGGACACTACGACTCTGTTCCCAGATGTAAAAGCATCTCTTGTGGCCTCTCATTTGAAGATGATAGTAAATTTCTATGTGGAGTATTTTAGTAACGTCAGGTATGTGTGCACTCCCTGCTCCGAGCTTCACCCAACAGCTTGGCTTTTGTTTGGACATCACCACATTTACTTTTGACATAAACCACCACAGATCAGAAGCATCATTTGTAGGATACGTTGTAGGTTTGTGTGCGTTTGTTTTGTGTAGGTGCAGACGAGCAGCGGTCATGCCTCCTCAAAAAAATCTGGCAGACGGTTATGTTTTGAAATAATAACACACAGACACACACACAGACTTTCCCTGTGAATCACACACACACACCCGTGGACATGCTCTTAACATACACCTCTGCACACCTCAGCACCGCCAAAACGCACTAAAAATTTATGACCTTAACATTCCTGCAGGGTCAAGCAATTTATCAAATCCTGCACATTCTGGTTTCAATTACACAGCCGATTGTAGAGAGCGGTTATTTTAGCAGGTTCATTTGGCCCAGTAGGGGAGGTCGACTCTTTTTGCTTAACACCCCATCCCCTGAACGCAACTGGGCATTACTTTCTGGACAGACGCTCATCTCTCTGTGGCTGCTGCAGATGGCAGGAGAGAAATCGTCAGGCCGCGAGAAACTGAGCAGATGAGCAGCGGGTGTCATCACACAACTGTCTCTTTCAATTTCTGCTCGCCTCTCGTCTTTCGGGCTTTGTCCTCCTTCGCGGTCTTTTCCAGCGGCAACCTCAGTCGATCATCCCGCGTGTTGCTTCCTTCAGCCTCCTTCATCTGTCTGCAGCTTTACGATGATGAAGAGTCCTCCATCAGCTCGGCTGCCTCTCTCTTTATCCCTCAGTGGGTTTCTCTTTCTGACCCTTTCTGTTCTCCCCTCTCCCACGTCACCCCCTTCGCTATCTGACTTTCTTGATCTCTTCGTCCCTTTCCCTGCCTCACACCCTCCTCTCCCTCCTCTCCCTCTCTCTCTCTGTGGTAGAGTGGTGATAAATCCCTATTTTATTGCTGGAGAATTCCTCTCTCCCTGCAGGGCTGACAGCTCCCCACGTTCTAAGACACTGCTAGGACCAAACCCAATCCTCCCTCCCTGCATCACTCCATCTCTGCCTCCATCTGGCCCTGATTACTGAAAGAGTGGAAGGGTGGCGGGGTGGAGTGATGGTGGAGGAGGTGGTGGTGGTGGAGGGGGGAGACATTGGAGGAAGGCATCACAACATTACACCCTGGGAGAGGAAAAGAAAGAGGAAGGAGGGACGGAGGGAGTGGATGATGCACAACATGTTGAGGAGGATGAGGAAGAGGAGGAAGATCACCAGGGCAGGGAGAGAAAACGGAGATTTTAAAAAGGGGAAAGATGCATAATGAGAGAGATCTTTGTGATGTGAGTGAACAAGAAGAGACAGAAAATAATGGATTCTGAGTAGAGGAAGAGGAGATATTTGTAAATGTGACGACCTGAGGTGAAGTGGCACAAGAGGGAGCGGAAGCTTGAGTAACAAAACACGCAAAGCAATAAAAACACTCCGACGTGTAACGCACAGCTAGCACCAACGCTGCTGAATTGTTGCTTTAAGCTAGGTGAGAAAAATGTCTGCTTGCAGTTGTACAGACAAGAGGAGGAAGACAACACAGAAATAAAGAGGAAAAGGAGAATATAAAGAACAACAGGTGACAGCCACAGGCAACAAGTGCCAAGACACAGTTAAATAAATGTCCGAGCTGTTGACAGTGTGTAATCTCAAGTACACAACACACAGCGCACAAGAGGCGGGATGGTTTTCCTGCATTATTTAAATTCAAAGCTGTAAAATATCACATCAGCAAAAAATTGTGACTAAAGCTGGAGTTTAAATGTCGAGGTGGTGGGCTGCATATTTCCACAGTATAGTTCAGCACAGCAGTGAAACAGCAGCTGAGTCCTGCAAATGTAATTGAAAAGTGATAATGACCATCATTTGGGTGGAAAGAGGCTAAATGGAGAGGAGATTTTGGAAGAGTGTGTGTGTGTGTGTGTGTGTGTGTGTGTGTGTGTGTCCTGGCAGGCCGACTCGCTGCAGCAGGTGCCAGAGGAGTGTGTAATAAACACAACTGCTTTGGACAAGCTGGCCTCTCACATCAAATAATGTGTTTTGGCGATGTCCACCTCAGCTGTTCACACAATCAACACTCAGCGGGCTCTCAAGACAACACAACTAATTAATATTACAGTTTCTCCACAGTCAGACGTCACTTTGTCAGAACAGAAAGCTCCAGTTTCGGCTTAGTTATGGCCTCTGTTTAACCTGGATGGTGGAGCTCTTGGTAACCAGCACATCAACAGTGATTTCTGAGGTTTTATAATGTCAGGAAATTATACAAAATGCAAAATATTATTCCCGTCTTCACTGCTAGTTAATGAACTTCATACAGTTTAACTATTCTCATCATGCAAATTGTGCAGTAATAATCAAAATGTACTCCATTATATATTGTTAAGGAGGTTATTTTTACACTTGCATTGGTTTCACATCCATCAGTAACATCAGGGTAAAAAAATTAAAAAATGAAAAGCTCAGGTATTACACAAGAAACAAGTGATAACATTTTGGACAGAGGATAAATCCCCAAATAGGTGAATGTTTTAAATATGCACAACTAAAATGTATTTAATTAAAAAGCTACACACACATGCAGGATGATGTCTGAGTGTTTTCTAGTTGAGATTTGGCTAAAACACACCTGAGCAGAAATTATGTATTCAGCACTGATAACAAAATAGATGTGTCTGAAAGTGTTTATTGTGAAAATCTAGCAGATAAAAAAATCATCATTAATCATGCAGATGGATTATGCCGTGGTGGAGGTTTGTGCTCTGTGCTTTAGGTTTTAATTTAAACCAGGATAATTATTTCTAATTAAATAACAAATAAAGCTTTAAATATGCTTGAGGTTAAATCAAAAATATTTTAAAATACTGAGAATTCATAGTAAACTGTGTGTACTGTATATTAAAGCTGTGCACCCTCTCCCCAACAAAAGAAATTCAAACATCCAAAGAAAAACCCACGACACTGTTGACTAAGCTTTAAGCCTCACGTTGGATTATGAATCACCCCCGTCCTCACGCTGCTCTCCCACCACCTCCACCAAAATAATCAGGATAATTTCTATTCATTATTACACCTCCATTTATCTGCGAGACGAGACGTGGGGAGGACGGGGTATAACTCTGAGGAATAACAATACCATTAAAAAGCCTGCGCGGCAAATATCAATCATTGTTGCCGTTAATGTCCCTCCAGCCTATTCAGATGGCCTCTCTCTTTTCCTAATGTCCACCCATCTGTGTGTGTGTGTGTGTGTGTGTGTGTGTGTGTGTGTGTGTGTGTGGCTGTTACATTCAAAGCCCTTTAATCAACAATCGCTGCATCTGGGCCAGATAATGAATGGCATTGTTTATAACCTCACTCCTGTATGTGGTGATAAATGCACACGCGCCTAATGCTATCATTTGAATAAGAAATGAGATTGTGCTTTATTTTAATATGGAGGAGAGATTGTGTTAATATAAATTTCTTGGTAAAGTTGCGATGATGATGGTGGTGGTGATGATGCTGCTCCATTTTGTCGACCAACCCCAGGATTGAGCTGTGGCAATAAAACAGTGAAGATGCGAAATGAAGATATGAAGCAATTGCTTTTGATTCACAGCCTGTGACAATAAGATGTGTGGTTAAAAGCAGAGAGAGTTGCATTCAAGGGAAAACAGATTTTATTGAGTCACAAATTTACAAAAATACAAACAAATAAAATCCACTGTGAGCATCAGTCAAAGCTCTAAACCGCTTTTTTTTTTTCTACTTCCTCTACAAAAAAATCCTCCATCAGTCGAGCACTAATGTTTGTGCAGAAAGTTCTTGTCGTGTTTATTTTCCGTTCTGACACATGCAGCAAAACGGCTGCGGCGTTTAACACTGGATACTCTGTGTGCTTATAGTCGGAGGGAAAGCAAGTCTGGCTCGAACATCACCGAAATTACACAGGAGGTGTTATGAAAATAACCGTTCAGATGAAAAATCGCACGTGTTGATGGTTAAATGGACGACGAAAGTTCAGCATCACTCACTTTGAACTCGTTTAAATGACCACGAACGTGTAATTCTTCATACGACGACAGCAAAACACAGAGGATGTGTTAATTTTCACAAAGTGTGAGGTGTTTAATTTATTAAAATGTACTTAGAGATATAATTCAGTGCAGACAGTAATTATATCATTGAGGTAGGAACCGTAAAATATCTTTTTCACCGGTTTGCTGGATTTTGAAAATTGGAAAATGGCACAAAAATGTGTTAAATGTTGAAGATGAGGTTTTATTAATCCCACATTTCCAGCTGTTTACATTCAAGATAAACACAATAAATAAATAGAAAATTGTTTATTAATGATAAAAGATAAAGATGAGAGTGAAAATATGAACAGAGGATGTAGATATGTGTAATAGAAGTGATGTTTGTGTACAACAGTGCACAGGACATTACAGTATTTCAGCAGAGTAATGTGTAGTGTTGAGTACATGCTGTGTGACAGAAATAAGAAATAAATACCATCAAGTGCTTTGCTTGATAAATTCAAAAATATCAGGAAAACAACAGAGTGCAGACACGTCCCCGGCAGGATTTCCTCAGTGACATTATCCCAGAGGAGCAGCAGTGTTACGACCTGCGAGTCTCCACAGTGGGACACAGACAGCACAGCTCACTACCAGGGGACCTCAGCTGTCCACATCTGTGACAGAGTCTCAGCAGCTAAACTGTGAAAGATCCCAGTGACAGATAGGAAACCCCCCAAACCCTGAGCACCACACACAGCCCTGCTCCTCCACCTCCACCTCCTCCATCCTCACCAGGCCGGTATCATTGATAAAGACAGCCTTTCAGGGATGACACTGATAGCTGCTCCAAAACCATTCGAAAAGTGATTTGCCTGCCATTTTAGCCGCTGCTGCCCTCTTTATGATGCACACGTGTCCGGGAAGACAACCACAACGTTCAGGCTGCACAAATTAGGTGGGGCCACAAATAGGTATTCAGATTTTTTGCAATTTGTGCACTTAAAAAAAATTAATGCATCCATCTTTATATAATTGAACTTTGAATTTGTTGCAGTGGATTGATTTGAGGGGATTACATTTTTAAAAATTCACTCGATTATAAAGTGATGTTGAGTTTAGCTGGAAAGGATCAGTGAAATCTTATTTGGCCCTGGTTGCTGAAATCCTTTGTAGACTGAGAGGAGCTGTTACATATTGTGACAACTTATTACAATTCATATTAGATTTTTTTGGGGGGGGTAAAAAACCTTTAATCTCAATCTTTAGAAAACCTTTGAGAGTCTCT
>OOFC01016657.1:0-13808 GCA_900323345.1 Pseudochromis fuscus
AATGTATCGGCGGCGCGGAGCTTGCTAGCTTGTAAAAAGCTAACGAGCTTTGTGCCGCCAATACATGAGAAACACCGGTGTTTAAGCCGCAGGGTTCAAAGCGTCGGAAAAAAGTAGCGGCTTATAGTCCGGAAAATACGGTAATTACCAACAGATATTATGGAGCCTCCATCTGTAAAGTTTCTTGTAATGTACTTTTTGAATGAAGTATCCATTGTTCTTATTATTATTCAGCCCATCATTTAAACAACCTCACACTAAATTTAAAAGCTGATAGCTAAATGAGAGCCATTTCATAATTATGTGATTCATGTTCTGATTAGTTGACTAATCGTTCAATAGTTGTTGGCGCAGAGCTTGCTAGCTTGTAAAAAGCTAACGAGCTTTGTGCCGCCGATACATGAGCCACATCGGTGTTTAAGCCACAGGGTTCAAATGTTGGAAAAACGTAGCGGCTTATAGTCCGGAAAATACGGTAACTTAGAAACCTGGTAGAACATAAAGCAGTAACATTAGAGCTGCCCATTTTTTAAATCTAACATAATGAACATTTTAAGATAAATTTCCAGAATTATGCAAATTAGCTGAGTCTTGCAGTTAAATCTGTGAAATGTAAATCCACATCTTCACTGCCAACAGATTTAAACAGTGAAATTGATCCCAGATTATCATCACCTAGTCGCATTACAGTCCCTCTCAATCAATACAAACTCGTCATCACAACCAATTTTCATTAAGATCTCGTACACCTGCACAAATATTAACACTTACTCCAAACCTGCTGAAACAAGTTGTAATTTATGGTTGTGTTTTTGACCATGCATGAATCTAACTTCAACAGTGACTTTCTGTTTAGCTCTGCTTTTGGTCTCCACCCACTCCCGAGGGAAATATCCAGTCATATTATCATTTGGCACATTATTATAAAGGCATTAATTACAGTCACTGTACCGTGACGTGTTCTGTGGAAGTGCACGTCGTTGATTTAAAACATTTAATATAGAGTTGTCATCAATCAAGTGAACACGATAAATCAATAAAGCCTCATTTAAACTGTAACTTAATGATGTAGAGTCATCAACAGCCGTTCATGCGACCATAAATCTGCATATCATTACTAGTGCAAAACTATTTCGCGATTAGGGTTAAAAACTATACCTCTACAACCGCTGGAGTATACCATGAATTATTATGTAAACTAGGAAACATGCCAGTCATATTCAGATCTATTAACAATGATGCAAAGATGCTTTTGAAGTTCAACCATTCAGAGCCAGACCGCATCGCAACAGCTGTAGGTGCGAAGCCTAAACGAGTTGGTAACATTTTTCTTTTTATTATTACTTTGATTGTCATCTTGGCGGTTGGCATATTATTATTTCCCGCTTCTCCGAATGAAACAAAACATTGCAACTCAGCGTTGACAAGTAGCAGCAAAAAATCATTAGTCACAAAGATAACAGAACCTCTGAGTCTCTGACAAATCCACGTCTGTGCTCAGTCAGTTACAGGATAATGGCTCAGGCCTGTCGGATCATGTCCATCCACAGCTCCTCTCTCATCTCAGCTGAAGTGCGCCATAACAAACATGTCCTTAAAATAGTTTTCACCCCCCAAAAAAATCATTAGCAGACTTTCTCTGTCCCTGCTTGCCTCGGGTTTCGTCTTGATTTGGGCGTTTTTGTGAAGCTTGTCACACTACGATGTTGCTCGTTGAAGACTCGAGAGGTATCTACGCCTCTGGGGACAACGTACTTCTCAGATTTAATATCTCCTCCAGCATCTGTGAGATAAAAGGCTATAATAATGACGGGCGAAGCAGCTGGAAGATAATCTCTAACACCATCTTTTTGCTTGGTGCTCGTCGCTCGGGGCATCAAATTTTGGCTGTCGTTGAACATATTGTACAAATTAGCATCTACAGGAACACTCAAGTGAGGCTTTTTGTGTAATTACGACTGGTACTTAGCAACTCTCATTACATTTGTTCCTGCAAAGGGCAGCGAAGAGTTTTATCCTTTTTTGCATCAACAGCAAAGTTACCATCGCTTGGGGACGACAGGGGGATTTGCAAAAATAAATAAAGGGGTGAAGTCTGATTGTGACTGAGTGAGTCTGTATTTTTTACTTATTTAAAGGTAAAGTCCTGATATTATAAGTTCGTCCTCTGTTAAAGAAGCATACAAAGGCCATTTTGGCAACTTTTGGGTGCTAAACCAATACTGATATATTACCTCCTTACTGATATACTGTTACCGTATTTTCCGCACTATAAGGCACACCTAAAAGCCTTTAATTTTCTCAAAAAAAAATGACCTCAGCCACTACAGTAGTTTTAAAATAGGCCATTTATTGAAGGTGCGCCTTATAATCCAATGCGCCTTATAGGGAAAATACGGTACTGTAGTTGATATTGTGAATGTAAGCAATGTAATTTTGAGTTGTGTTTGGTCTATCTGATGAAGGTAAAACCATTACTTGCACCCCTTTTAGCTCCATTTTTGGTCTCCACCGACTCCTCCAAGACAAATCTGGCTTCTCAGTGGTGAAATGTTTTGTAGAGTTTAGGAAAAACAAATTAAAAATTAGTTTTGGGTTCAAATATTTTGCACAGCCTCATAATCATCTCAATATAGACACATGTTAGAATCAGCTAATCAAACACTGAGCTCAGTCTTTAGCCGTGTTCACACCAAATGCTAATTTATGCTTTGCGTCACTTGCAGAAATGCAAGATTGATTTTAGAGTTTCACCATTTGTGGAAGATTCACCCTCGGCAGCCAATAGGAGAACTCCTTCTGGAAAACACACCATCTGGAAACCACGACGACCGTCACTTCCACCATCAACAAGTTCACAACTATTGTCACCTTTCACCTGTTGTGTAAGTCCCAGAAAGGGAAAACATGTCTTGGTTTTATCCTGGTACAGAGTGATGGTGGTGTCATAACTCTCTGGACAACAACAATAAGCTGGTCCTCCATTTCTCTTCCTTGGTGACGTTGGGGACTCTCATCACTGATTGGTTTTTGCGATCTTACATGACGTAAATTTTTTATTGCCCAAGTCAAAAATGTTTCATCTTGTACAGACGTGACTTCCTGTCTGCTCAGGAAGTGAAGGAGGAACTTCACACACAGCTTCACACATCAACACAACATCTCTCCTTCAATTCAGTTTCTGGTGCTTTGCTCTTTTCAGACATTTCTTGTGAATATTACTGGGACCAGGGTTGAGTTGAGGTGAGGTGGCACACCTCTGCTGTAATGTGCTCCACTTACAACCCAGCACATCATCTTTGTACAAGCTGGGTAATTAATTTGGCATGTTAGCAACAAGTGGATACAAGACTCCTCTGAAAGATTTGTGTGTTTTTTGAGGTCAGATTGTAGGAATGTAATCCTCTTATTTCTGTATTGCAAGGTTAGCGTGACCTGTGTCTGTTGTACACAACAAGCAGCTCTGTTGGCTGTTGTGGTTCTGCTGAAGTTTTCACAGTCCTGTTTGTCTTAATGGGATGTATGATAATCAGTGGGGGACAGTAATGGAGTACATTTACTGGAGTACTGTACTTAAGTATATTTTTTGAGTATCTGTACTTTACTTGAGTATTAGTTAAGTCTAGTTTAGTTTTATTTTGAAACATTGAGAAAATTACAGCAGGTACATTGAAATTTCCTCTTGGTCATTGAACCAGTCCTTGACCAATGACAGATCTTTCCATTCCCAACATTTCTATGATTTATTTATTTATTTTTAACATAACTTGGCTGTAAACCAAAAACAAAAAAATATCAAACAGTGGATGCACAATCGCATAAGAAAAAAACGACCAAGAGACATTATCGTCATGACAAAAAAAAAAACAAATAAATTGATTCTTACATTTCCAAGTACAGTAACTTTTTTTTTACTATACTAGCTTGTCCTACAGCAGCATATTGTGTTTGGTTAGCATATACATAAGATTTTGACCTCAGTTTTGAAAATGTATTTATCTGTAAATGGAGCAAGAAAGTCAGTCTTTCCATCTGGTAAATTTCATTCACAATATTGTCCGAGTATTTGGTTTTTTCAACGTATGACTTTCACTCGACTACATTTCAAAAACAAATATTATACTTTCAACTCTTCTACATTTCTAGGAAGCTTGTCGTTACTTACTTTATATAAAGTCCATGCTGGTGATGTGTTTCAGGCAGTTTGTCTAAGTAGAGTTACTGCAAATGGGCAGTTGATCCGTTAGTGACAAGCAGCAGAGTCGACCAATAAGGAGGGAAGAGCACAGTTTTGTGGCTTTTTGGGTTTTTTCTGCCTTCTTGATGGGAAATATAAGTTAAAAAAAAATCAAAACCGACCAACAAAGCATCATGCACACTCTGCAGGAAGGAGTTTTCTTTTCATCGAAGCACTTTCAAATTAAAATATCATATTAATGGGAAGTATACGTTAGTCGGGGATTGAGTCGGGCACTAGAAAACAATACAGTACTGATATTAGAAAATGTGCTTTTACTTTTGAATACTTAAGTGTTTTTAAATGCATGTACTTTTGATCACTTACTTAAGTAATTTGAAAAGTAAGTACTTTACCTTGAGTAAAATTTTGACCACAAGTACTTTGGAGTTGAGTACTTTGTCCACCACTGACGATAATCATATGTCCTGAATTAGTGACTGGAACCTTTACTTAGGCCCCCGATTGAGGCCTTTGTTTAATTTGTCATATTTTGATATGAGGCATCCTTCAAACGGAGCATCACCTCTTCCCTAGTTGGAAGCTGTGGTGCAAGGTGTATTTTATCAATCTAGACTAATGCTCCACCTGCAGGTAACAACACTCATGGACCCGCCAGTGAAGAGTCCAGCAGTCAAAATGCTAAGCTAGCCTTTCTCTTTATCTCTACTGTTGTAAAAACCTAAATCTGTATGCATTTCGCTACAGTAGTTCCCTTCACAGATGATAAAAAATCTAAGGCAAGCTTTCCCCCGTAAGTCACGCTGATGGTTATACGGTCATGTCATGTGAAGATTGATTGATTCTCGGACTGTGGTTCTTAGAAGTTGAAGGAGCCGTTCCAGCCTGGTTCACTTTTATCACTAGAATGTCCTTGGCAATCCTCAGACGTTTCCAGCATCTCGCAGCGGAGGTCCGCGAACGAGCAGCTTTGAAAGTATGCCAACACGAGATGGAAAATACTGTTACGCAACTTTTTATTTTTCCTCTTTGCCCCTTAAAGAAATTAAAATCGCCACATTTCAAATGCAAATTTCTGCGTGGTGTTGGGATCTGAAATGTACACGAGGTGATGACAGCTGTTGTGATATCACCTCTCTGCTTTAAAGGTTTGTTTTGGGTCTCGACCACATGTGCACACATCGTGTTCGTTTTATGATTACCAGTTAAAAAAAGCCAGCGTGGTCCACCTGTGGATTTTTTACATCACTACGTGTACTGTATTTGCCTTTCCATGAATTGTCCTTGTGAACGCTTGAATTTCTGCCTCATCCCCTTGTGAGATTGATACTCATGGGAATAGCCGGAGATCTTCGGCAGATGAAAAGCGTCATGCCCCTGTGGCGATGCTCAGACTGTCTGGCTCTGTCTTTGTCCCTCTGACTCACTGTCATCACAGTCATCGAGCTGATCCGCCGTCCCTCTCCAAGCTCCTGTCTGGAGCCGAGCACATTGCTAAACCTTCCCCGGGTTGTCACCGCTCGCCAAAGTAAAACTCGCTGGAATCCGAGCGCTGACTT
Source organism: Pseudochromis fuscus (assembly GCA_900323345.1). Classification (NCBI taxonomy): domain Eukaryota; kingdom Metazoa; phylum Chordata; class Actinopteri; family Pseudochromidae; genus Pseudochromis; species Pseudochromis fuscus. The sequence goes on from OOFC01016657.1 coordinate 5,758, forward strand.
CCAGTTAACAGCCCTCCAAGCTTTTCCCACTGCTCGAGCCAATAAACAAACAAAAACTTGATCAACAGTTTTTGCGGATTCAAGCCAAAACTCCTCTTTTTTTTCTCTCTCTCTCTCTGAAATATGCTGGAGCTTTCATTCGTTTAACACGTCTGTTTTCAAACCCACAAATTCAGAGGAAACATGAAGTGTAGACAGTGTATAATCTAGGATGTCACAGTTTATGGAAATCTAACTGAAATCGTGATGTTCCCCTAAAAGATTTTCCATGAATGCTCTTCATTTTGACGCAGCTCTCCTCCATCATCAAGCTGTGTGGATGTGTGGAGCTGGCTGCAGTGGAAAAGCAGTGATGCTGCTGCAGAGGGACTGTCTCCTTTCTGGTTACAATTAAGTGATTTATAATCTGGCCACCGCTCTGCAGGGTGTCTGGGTTTCTTCTTCCCTTTCCCCTCCTTCCTTACATTTTTCCCTCCACAGGCCGCTGTAAAGTGAATGACGGTGGAGCTGCCAGTTCACAGACTTGTTTCTCAGCTACACCGGCTCATTGACTGTACTCTGTGACATGCACCTTGAGGTCAGCACAACTTCATGAACTCATTTGGGACGTGAAAGAGAAGAATACGTGACCATAGTTTCTTTGGTTTGGGTCAAATAATAATAGACATAATAATAATTTGTTTTTCCGCAAACTGTCTCAGATTATTATCCTGCATGTGTGTGTAGATTTTCAATGACATTCATTAACATGTAACAAACTTATACATTTTACAGCCTCCCAGAGTTAATTTCACTGATGAAGACTATGACAAAAATTATTCACCAATGATCCTTTTTCACGGACCAAAACTAAATAAAAACTTAATAAAAACTCGACGAAAACTGTGACAAAACATAACCAACACTTTAGTCAATGAATAAAAATGAGACAAAAGTGTGAGGGCGGGACGAATGGAGAACATATCCAATCAGAACTGCTGTTTTTGTGGGACAGGTTGGGAATAAATCCAATCAGAGTGAATCTTTTGAATGTAGGTTGATCTGTGCAGAAGCAGCTGAGGCATTTTAAAAAGCTGACACAGCATCAGTTACACAGGAGAACGAAGACAAAAACAATAAGTTCAGAGTCAGGTGGTGATCTCTGTCAATAGTATTGTACTTCATCTTGGAAGAAACTCATATGCATTGCACATTATTATCTTTGTGCATATCCAGATTAACTTTAGTGAAAAAGACACAGTCATGTTTTTGACATTAAGAATAAAATAAAATCTGTTTTGAATTATAACTGTTAAATCGGTACCGGTCCGTGAGGCATTTGTTACCGGGTCGCACAGAAAGAATTAATAACTTCTATAATTTCCGTTATATTGATTATTGGAGTCTGAAAGACGTTTTATTTTGAAAAACGACTGGCTTCTCTCCGACCTAACCTTCGTTTGTGCCTCTTGACACGCCAATACGCTTGTCTCGGTCAAGCAATCAGATATAAGTTCGTAAACTAGCAAAAACGAGTAAAAAACAAACATCTTTGCAGAGCTTCTTTGCAAAGGGGATACATTCGTTATTTTATTTTTGCAGTGTTTATCTGCCACACCTTGAAGGCCGGTCCGTGAAATTAATGCCAACATTAAACCGGTCCATGGTGCAAAAAAGGTTGGAGACCGCTCCTATAACAGACTGAGGGATATTTACAATGGAGAAACATTTAATCCACTGTGGATTTAGTCGACTAAACTCTGCTAATATTTGGTCGACTAAAACTACACTAAGACTAATATGTTTCAGACGCCTAAAATATGACTAAAACTGGAGCCTACCACTTCCTCCTTCTTCTTCCTCGCCACCTCATAGATGCAGTGGTGGTGTTTTGCTGGCCCCTACTGGTCACCACTGTCTTTATTAAAACATTCACACGAATCATCTCCTCTAATCTTGACCAAACTTTAACTTTGTTGTCTTGGGTAATAACCCTTCAAATCTCTCAAATAACATTTTTTTTTTCTCTTCTAGATCTGTTTCATGGTTTTTACGTAACATATCATCCCTGGAGGTAGTAACTGTTATTCAGTGCATCCATTTCAAGAATCAAACTCAAATCTTAAGGAAGTGAGAGGAGACAAGCTCTCCTCCTTGCCGTTTGTTTTTTACTCCTGAATTTCATGGCGGCCTTTATTCATTTGGTTGGGTTGGGTTTGTTTTCACACTTGTTTCAGCTGCTCTGGCAACAACCTCCTTCACACATTCATCTCATGTTTGGAGAGAAAGCCTGTCTCCTTCAGAGGATGCAGGAATGTTGGACTGAGGGAGACGGTTTGCTCAGTTGGCTTTTGCTTCGGGCCTAAAAATATATTCAGACTGAAGGTGATTTTAGAGGCGGTGGGGTTGCGTACGATACGTGCACAACAAAACTGGGCGTGGCTAATGTGAATTATGACCTAGTATGAGCAAGAGATGCACCCAAACTGACTGATGCTTTAATTTACTCTGAGATATCAGTGGATGGTTTTTCGTTTTGAGGTCACAAGTTCCACTTATCCATGTCTTCACTTCCACCATCCAATAAATCCACTGCTTATGCCAATCTGGAGAGATCTACACTTGTTTATAGTGCTCTGGTGTTCCCATAAAATAAAAGGAAAAGACCTGAGCCAGGGTCTGAGCTGTATCACACACCACACTGCTGCTGTGTGTGTTGCTAGGTAGTTAAGAGCTTTAATATCAGTATTTTCAGTTTGCCGAACATTTGCCGAACATTTCAAGGCTACTTTGCAAAGATTATGTAATCTTTCAAATTACTCGAACAGCACGCAAATTTTTGGTTGCAGAAAAGTGGAACAATGCTTGTGAAAAATGATGCCGTCAGTTAATCTCTGAACTGGATGAATTCGTGGTAGAGCTGAGTGATGCTTTCCGGAGTTGGACATTTTTACAATTCTGGATAAATCTGAAAGTTGTAGGTGTCACTTGTGTTGGTTTGTACAGAAGCCCTAAAAGGACGTGGTTCACTGAATTTCTATTTTCTCCATTTTCCAATGATAGCGAGATAATTTCAGTGGTTTTCTGGAGATCTTGAGAAAACAGGATTATCTCGTTATCGAGGTCAGTAACGAAGGTTGTTTTCTTGAGATAACGAGATAATTTATCCTATAATCTTTGAAAAAAATTATGTTTGTTTTTTTGAGGTCTCAAGAAAACCACTGAAATTACCGTATTTTCCGGACTATAAGCCGCTACTTTTTCCCGACGCTTTGAACTTAAACACCGGTGTGGCTCATGTATTGGCAGCACGAAGCTCGTTGTCTTTTTACAAGCTAGCAAGCTCCGTGCTGCCGATACATTTAGCGTCGTCACATCAGACCCGGTCAGAGTGGACCACATGAAACTGTTTGAATAAATTTGATAGCGGCTTATAGACAGGTGCGCTCAATAGTCTGGAAAAATATGCTATCTCGTTATCATGGGAAAATTGAGAAAATAAAAATATAGTTAACCATGTCCTTTTAGGGCTTCCGTAGGTTTTTTTTTTTTTTTTTTTTCCAGATCTTGATGATTTGTTTTTCGTTTGAGCGATAGGAGAATTTTGAGGATGAGATCGTGGTAGAAAACATCCCCCAATAATCAGTATCTTGTTTAAAGTCTCAACAAGGTAGTGTTGCTATTTCACCACAAGAGGGCAACAGTGTTCAGTCTTTAGATTCAGTACAGCTGGATTATACCTTGAGAGAGGTTTAGAAAAGCATATTTGATACAACTTCAACACCTATGCTATTTTCTGCATTACACGGGGTCATATATCTGAGCTGTTATCTTTGCAGCTGGACGACTCCGGCCTCCGAACATTTTTTCCAGAGGCCTCAGAGTTGTTTAGTCCGGCAGTGCTGCTGTTTGGGTCGAGACGGAAGCACTCGTCCTTGATCGTTGCCAGAGCGCACAGTACTTAGGGACTGATAAGACGTACTCGCTCACTATCAGATGGAGCCTAATTACCCAGAGGTTATTATTGTGTCTGGGCCACAACTGGTATGTTTGTCAAGACAGACGTGGATTCACCTGAGCAGCTTTGCCCCAGATATTTGGCTGATGTGTTGGACGATAAACAGCAGGACGACCTGACCCAAATTCAACCGAATATCCTCAAATTATACATTTTCACACTATTTTATGGAATTATGTGCATACTTCTGTCCTAATATCTCTACCATGACTGTAATATTTGTTCGTTAATACGTCCAAATCCACCTTGGCCTGGTTCTGTCACTTAAAATGTGGCGGAAATCAAACACCGGAGAAAGTAAAGATGCTGTAGCTTAAAGGAAAAAAAAAAAAAAACTGGGTGAAATTCCCTTAAGCAGTCTGAAGTGTTGTTACATAATGGGCCTAATGCATCACAGGAGCTGGAGAAAATCACTGTATTGCTGCCCAGATTGGACGAGCACGCCTTTGATCCGGGGAGAAAAACACAGGCTCCAGGCACATTCAGCAATTTAACTGATCCGCCTGCGATTATAAAACACTTGAGACTTCTTCAGCGGGGATATCCACTTCCCTTCTCGTTGTTGATGCTCATTTGATAGCCGTGTAGCAGGTGAGGTCAGTTTTTTAAATTATGTAACGAGATTAGACGTCCAGAGTGACCCAGCAATATCAGAGCTGAGCGATATTAATCCTGCTTTTGTTCTGAACGGATTTAACCTTTGTGATGTAAAGAACCATAAATTATTTCTTGACCTGTAAACCTAAAGAGCTGTGAATTTCAACTCTGGGAAATGAGTTCTTCTTTGTAACGTGGCAGGTTGGAAAAACTAAACTTAAAAAGCACTTTGGCATCAATCATATTGACATCAAATGGATCTGCATTCTCTTGATGATCGGATTAATCCAGCTGTTTTCTTTTCGAAATAAGCATTTGGCCTCAAAACAGTCAGGACATTTTGAAAAAGTAACTGTTTGTCTTGTTTTGTCCAAAAGGACATACCAAACCCAGAGATAATCATCTGCTTAAGACAAAGCAGACGAAGAAGAGAAGCAAACCATCAAAGCAGCTACATTTTTGCTTCAAAACTTATTCCAGTTCTGAGAAATATGATCGATTATTGTCAATTAATCAACAATTAAATGAAAGGACTGAGCAGTCAGCTTCATCCTGAAGAGTGAATCTTCACACCATCCCAGCTTGGAATATTTCACTGGATGTTTGGCTTAAAAAAGAAAAGCGACTGTGTACACCTACTGTGCAGGTGAAGTAATACAAATATTTTTTTCTACTTCCTGGTAAAAAACAGAGTTTACCTTCTTGTCTCCAGGTTCCTTCTCAAGAATGAATGTGATTTTTCTTTGCAACCTCCACCAAGAAGTCATGGTTCACTTGCACTGATTGATTGATTGAATTTATTTCACACCATTTAAAAACTCATACAAGGTACAACGATAAAAACTTGCACAGGTGACAAGAAGATTTCCATTGTGGCCTTTGAATGTTTGAATGTTTCTTTGTTCACAACATTGATTAAGAAAATTGTTACCTCTTGTAAAGGACGAATGTTTTAAGATACTGTGACTGTTTCACCACAGGAGGGCAACAGTGTTCAGTTTATAGCACCAGCTAACACAACATCACATCGTTAGGTTATAAGCCAGGAGTTTGGATTTTAAACATCGCCATGTTGGGTTTTTTTGGAGCCAGAAGTGACCATATTTGGATATGAAGGGAGGAGTGAGGCGGCGGTTCTGGTCCAAGTCTAAATCTTTGTTGTTTTGAAACCTTAATGATGAAATTATATTTCAGATGGACCACCACGGCACTAATACGACAAACTGAATAAGCTAAAGAAATCAGAATGACCTGTAATAGTAATAATATACACTTTATTTCTATGGCACTTTCTGGAAACTCAAAGACTGTAAAGGTTAAAAGGTTCATAATAAAGAGTACACCATTAAAAACATGTTAATAGGTAGGCAGGTATTCAAAACAACAACAAGAGATGTTAACGCTGTAAATTAAATCTGAAAGGTGAGCAGTCGCAGGTGTGTTTGAGGAGAGAGTTCCAGAATGTGGGTGTGGCTACAGAGAAAGCTCCGCCTCCTCAGGTTCAGTGCTTGGTCCTGTTTGGTAAATGGAAGTTTGTGGGAAAATGCATTGCCCTTGTATTTCCTGATCAAAAATAACCATTGATGTCAGAGTTATTTGGAGCCAGCACCTAGTGGTCATTAAGGGTATTACACTTTTTGGTAATTCTGCATTGGTTTCACTTTTGAGACCAATACATACAGTACAACTGGACAATGCCTTGGTGGAGGTCAGTTCTCTCAGTGCGTTTTAGTAAAGTTCCCACTATTGTAAAACTACTATGTATAAAGTTTGGATTTGGCGCAGTATAAATAAAACTGAATTTAATTCATATTATCGAAAAGCTTCGGCCTCGTGTTGCGATCATGATGTCAGCTCCAGAAACAGACCTCGGTGGATCACGTTACAGTGGAGTGGACATAGTTACGTCCCAGCAGATCACCTCCTCTGTCCTCATCATTGGACACCGACACGTCTCGTACATGTGCTGCACTTGCTGTTAAACAGTCAATAACACCCTGAGCTGATGAGGTACTCGCTGTTCTCCCTGCACCAGAGCAGAGAGCAGTAAACCTGCTGCAGCTGTCCTGCTGCATGCGACCGGCTCTGCTGTGAATGAGATCTGGATTCTCAATGAAACTGTTCCTCGTTATGTAATTGTTGCTTCAATGTGCAAGACACCGTTATTTTTTTATGGGTACCATTTGGATTTAATGCTATTTATTATTCTATTTTATTATCTTATTTTGTAATTACATAACCCATACTTTCTGCATGCAGTCTGTGAGTATGTTTTCTATTTTTCCCAATGTTTAAATATTATGAACTCTAATGACTTTTAATGGGTGAAAAGAGCCTTTCACATGTGTTCACCACAATAGGATTATTTCTCCAGGGGGGTTAAAAGCATCGTTACCGTAGTAACTGCCTCCAGCCTGATGTGGAATATTACTCAACAATTAATTCATAAATTAGTTGAAATTAGTTTCTACACAGATGAACTGAATTCATCCAACATTAGTTTATATGTTCGAGCAAACACTGCAAATATGGACTGACATTTACTGTGTCTGATTGTCCAATAAATGAAAGAAATTTAAAAAAAACCTCCTGGGCTGTGCAAATGTGTAATTCTTCTTCATCCACGTGACTTTAAAATGTCAGGGTCGCCGCACTCTGTCGAAGCGCTCGTCTCCCCGTCACAGCGATGACCTTGTACACGTCGAATCTGTGGAAACACGATCACGGTTTTGTGTTAGTCTCAGGACAGCCAACAGCTAACATGTGTGGAAACCGTGAGGCCGAGGGGCCACGGCTGCCAGGCGGCAGATAGGCGGCTGCTTTGATCGATTATTGATCGGCGTTTAACGGGGAGGTCGTGGGGGCAGGATCCGGGGGAGCTGCAGAGTTTATGTCTTACTCGGGGATGAAGCTGAGTCGACAAGGAAAAGCAGTTTGAGACCCTAAAAGTAAATAGACCACAGCAAACATACTGACTTGTCACAGCAGGAAAAGCACCAGATGTTAAGACATATAATCTAAAAGCCTTTCTGTGCACGTTCTCCTGGTTTTAATCACGGTAATGGACACATACATACTCTATATGTCACTACTGAGGTCGTAAGTGCACTTTCATTATGTAACATGCACAGTTTCGACGTCGGTACGATTGTTTTCCTCTGACTAGCATGTTCCCTTGAATGTCATTCAGCAGGTTTCCGTAAAGCTTTACTTTGGAAATATAATCAAACCTTTTTCTATTATTCAAATAAAAAAATTCTTTCCGTCTCATGGGTCCCGACCAGCAGATCCCTTTTAGCTGTTTCCACACACATCTCGCTTTATCTGGTGTTGCATTGTCCATGAACATGATTTGAGCTTGATGGGGAGATAAGAGGCGTCTCTGAAGAGAAGGAATCAGACGCTCTGAGAGATTTCTGACTCTTCCAGCTCAGTCAGACTCTGGTCCAATCCCCCC
>OOFC01016658.1:0-24257 GCA_900323345.1 Pseudochromis fuscus
TTATAAAATATTGAAATCGGATGAAGTGGCACTTCGATAATACAGCAACTGTGGTTTTATAATAGAGAAAACTGTGTGGTCTCAAACAATTAAAAAGAAAAACCATCTTTTTCTGCCACCAAAACACTTTATTATGAGTCGTATTAAAGTGTGCCTTTTAAGTAACTATTACATTGTAGTAAAGAAGGAAATGGCAATATGGTATTGTCCCTCCTTCTCACTCTTTTTCTCTGATTTTCTTTTAAACTGCAGTGTGATCCCTTCACTTGGAAAGGGACCAGATCCAAATAACAGCTCAAAACCAATGTAAGAAACCAGATTTTTCCAAGTACAATAAAAAAGTAAAGCTAAATAAATTTTGGTTTTAATGTTGCCTATGCTTCATAGGCATCATAAAGACTGAAATTGCCAGATGTTAGCTACATCTACATGGAATATTATGACTACAGTATAAAACAGTTGAACTTTCAAAGGCTTCCAGTATTACATTTGATACATTTGATACATTTGATGCAACTGTATATACCCTCCACGACTGGAATATTCCATTATTCAGTATGGATACAGTTTTCAAATCTTTACATGTAAGCTTAACCTTGGATACGACGTTGTGTTTAAATTTAAATAATTACAGGAGACTTTATTTTGGAGCCTGAACTGAGCTCACAATAAACAATAAATACCAGCTGAGACAGATATTGGCAGTACTGTTTGACACGCCATCAGTTTGTGGTTGGATGGTTTGGGGCTGCGCTGCAGTGAAGGATGCCCTCTGGAGGCCAGCTGGTGAAGGAGCTACATGTTAACATGACAGCCCCCCTTCCTTGTAGATCTCATAACTAACTTCTGCATCCCCTTCATTCTCCCTCTTGCGTTGCAGACTCGACAATTTACTAAACGCCAGCTACGGAGTCAAGAGGTAAATGCCAAAGGTGTACTTTCAAAAGCATCCATGCCAAAATAAAACCTCAAACAAAGTGCCCGGAATACCACCTGCTGACTTCATCTCGAAATCAGATATAATAGCCATAATTCTTAATGCCCACAGCCCATTTAACCATGTCACAGAAGCAGCTCAGACAACAAAAGACGATCCATAATTGCAATGATGCAGCCTTATAACAGCAGGGTATTCTGGCATGGCTTTGTTTAACCTTTTCGTTCTTTTGTTTTAATTAATAGAAATAATTTCTATGTATTTATTTATGAACTAACATTGTCAGTTTCAGTTGCTTTAATGTCCCCTTTTTTTCACCAGCATGGACATACCAGATTCCGTTTGCGTCTCCTCTGTTTGCTCCAGTTTTTGTATGATTTGATTCCAATTTGCTTTTCATCCCTCTCTAGGATTCTGTGTTTTGTTCAATACTGTGATTTCTGTTGAACATTGTGATTCATGTGTTTAATTCTTCCAGAGGCTTTGGTCAGCAGAGAAAATGAGAGATTATGCAGATTGTGTGGGTGTCTTGTCTCAGGGCACACAGTGTCATTTTGTATGAAAGCAGGTAGTTTGGAGCCACTGTGGTGCCCACATATTTATCTACTTACTGTACAGCAGAGGGGCTGGAGATGGGGTCCCCTGACTCCATACCCGACTACAGGCTGTATCATTTGTCACAGATACGTGCTCAGAACCAGTCAGTGTAGAGCAGTGTATGCTGTGTGGAACTTCAGAATGACACCCATGGTAGTTCTCCCACTCTCTTCCCCAGATTCTCACCCATCACCATTGACAGCATGACCAGCCTGGCTGGGGTCAACCTCACTGGTCCAACCGGAGCCGGCTGGTGCATCTTTGTGTACAACCTGTCCCCCGAGGCGGACGAGAGCGTCCTGTGGCAGCTCTTCGGGCCTTTCGGAGCTGTCACCAATGTCAAGGTCATCCGTGACTTCACCACCAACAAATGTAAGGGCTTTGGCTTTGTCACCATGACCAACTACGACGAAGCGGCCATGGCTATCGCTAGCCTTAACGGCTACCGCCTGGGTGACCGCGTGCTGCAGGTTTCGTTCAAGACCAGCAAGCAGCACAAGGCCTGAGAGAGAGAGGCTGCTGGTGCCAGCTCCTTCGACCTGCAGGGAGGGCAACCTGAGCTCCCTGCGCCATCACTCTACATGGGCCTGGACTGAGTCTCTCTCTGACATATTCTCACACAAATTCATAAAGCGGAATCACAAACACACACATGCAGACACCACATGCACACACATGACACAAACATATCCATACTCAAGCATACACAAGTCAGAGTTTCAAACAAACACACTAGTGGAGTTTTTCTTTTCTCTTTACACAACATGCTAGTCCTTCCCTATATTTGCCTGGATTGAATTAGAAGGGGTACGTAGCTGGTTTATTGGGAAGGGGCAAGAGCTATCTATTTAGGAGACAGTCTAACGAATGTGACGGAGAATGTGTACTGAGTGCTTTGATTGAATTCAGGCAAATAATGACAACTGATGAACAAAATGATCAAAAATTTAAGTGAACGAATATGTGCAATTTACCCAAACTCTTACCCCACCATCTCTCCACTTCTCTTGCTGGAGAGGATGTAGTCACTTTTTTACACTTGGGCATTTTGAATCAGCGATTTTTTTAGATCAAAGAAAATGAAATTAAAAAACAGTGTTCTCTTATATACGTCTATTAAAATATAACTATATATTCAATATTTAAGGTGGTTATAATAGCCGAGTATGTAAGCATTTTCTAGAAACTTTGACTACTGTTTCCTGACCTGCATTAGGTGGTGCCTAGCGTAAAGGCAGTTTCTCTACCCTATCTGAGCTCGACAGCTCAGACCCAATATGATTTAGGTCAACTAATGATTACTGGTCACAGAACAGAGTAGCCCGAAGGCCGTCAGATTCACTCCTTCCCTCACAATCTCACACCGAACAACACAATAGTACACTTATGTATCACAGAAACACAGATCAGTAACTAGAAGATATACACATATTTAGTCCACTAAAGCTGTATTTTTTCTAATCGATCCTCAAGATGGATTTAATACAAGCAGACTGTCTGTGAACTTAGAGCCGAGTGGCAGCGCTCCCATGGTGACAATGTTCATTAGTAATTCTCTGGTGGGCGAGAGAGCGATGAGTGCGAGGGGAAAAGCGTTTCACCGTAACACAGCCACGCCAGAAGAAAGTACCGGTGTCTTTTCACTTTTTGCATCATTTCCTCTTTGCACCTGTAGTTTACTTTATACACACAGGCCATTTGATTTTGCACGGCTTCGTCAGCCATAATTTGATGTGAGATCCCTTTAACCGAGAGGTCAGTTGGTGTCAAGTGAATCAAGGACACACGTGAACACTGCTGCCTCTGCTCAGATGTTCTGTTTGTGAACGGTACTGTACTGAAGAGAGGTTCTGTCTTTAGATCCAAGTAGCTGTAAACACCACGGACTGAACAATGGTCCGGGCATTGACCCAACACAGATGAGCAAAAACTCAAGAGCACCGGTATTATTCTTCAGTCTAGTGCACAGATACAAGCTCCTTGAATAAGTGAGGTCAAAGTTTTACATTTCAGCAGAATACATGGGATCTACAGTAACAACATGCCTAGAGCAGATTAAGAAGACTGCAGTTCCTAATGACTGAGCATTGAAACCCTGACTTACAGTCGTATCTGTGAGCGACGATATCTGGCAATGTAAAAACTATCACTGATCCGTTGAGGAGAAAGATTACCGAGTCCTCCAACTTTGCCAAATGCTCCTCAGTTTTACTTTAAAGCCCTTTTATTCTCTTTAAAGCTTCCCAGAAACTTTGAACTCCTGCCCTCTCAAAAGACGACTGTACAACATCAAGCTTGCAAATAAGTGTCATAATTATACTTCTGTTTACAACAGAAAAGTATTTATTTATTTGCTTCAGATCTGTTTGGCACTACCACCAAAATAGCATTTCTAAAATATCCCCAACCCAACTGCATGAAGATTATTTATGGCACCCTTGATGAAACATTAAGGCCAACCTGTCACGTTGAAACGTCTGTTACAAGCCAGACTTGAAGATTTACCATGGGGAGAGCTAATGTCTTTCAATATCAAGACATCTGCACATGATAATAGATTAAATAAGGTCAACTATATTCAAGACATTTTTGCTTTTGCTTTTCTAAATGACGCTGTGTTAGCCAAAGAGGACGATCTCTTTGAAAGGATTACATTAGAGATAAATCTATTTTTATACATACAAAGGAACAAGACCTTGTGCTGAATTTTTACAGATTCTTAAGCTTGGAAAAATTGGGACATCGCATGGCTTTATTTTAAACCCTCTGATCTTTGCAGAGCAGGGGGGAACAAGCATGCGGTGTATGGGTGGGGATTTAGGGATGGGGCGAAGGAACAATGTATCTCATACAAACGTAATTGTCTAACCATATCAAAGTGATTGAAACAAAAACCTAACAAAAACAAATTCGATGTAAAACAAAAAGCTCCATGTAAACGGTTGGGGTGTAACCCGACAGACACATCTATACTTCTGAGTGTTTCGACACACTCACATCTCTTGTCCTGAAGTTGTGTACAGTGTTGCTTCAATGATGGTGCAGTGAAGTGAAGTTCTTTGACTTGAGAATCCCAGACAAAGCTGCAGTGACACCGGCTCATTGCCCAGCTGAAAAAAACTAAATAGCTGCTTGCAAATAAAAAGGTAAAACGCAGATTCAAACAGTGACGCAGATTCATAACGAACATTGAGCATGAGTCTTTACGATTAGATAGATTTGATTTTTGCCAAAGAATTGCTTTGCAAGTCAGTACCAAGAAGGATAAATTAAGACTAACTATATTATTCCCTGAGTAATTGCTGTACAAATCTATGTTATTTATTGAATAAGGACCCTCTACAATTTCAGTTATCATTACTTTTGAACGTATAAGTTGCGCATATCAGTTTACATTTGTAAATCTTTAAACCACTAAACCAAATGCTAAAACCGATGCAAGCAGCCCCATTTGCACACATCCCACGCAGACACCGAATGATTAAAGGCATATCAAAAACCAATTACGACCAATCCGTTCACCTCTTGGCAAAAGGAAAAATGCATCCACACGACGTATTTCCCCCCGACATTGAAATCATCCGCGTTGTCTTGTGACTAATTTATCTCTTAAAGCCGTTGACGTTGCACCTCTTCAGATACTGACACCGGCATCTTTCGATCTGACTCATACTGTTTCATCCCCCCTCCCCCCGAAATACTCTGAATGATTGTTGCTGGTGTGTCCAGAGCTGACCACATAAAGGACTAATCTAGCTATTTTGGGTCGAGCAATTTGCAAGAGATAGCACAGTAGGACTGAGCACTTGATGAGACCAGTGATAGACGTTAGGAACAACCGGGATAACAGGCCGCGTTGAACTGCAGCTGGAGTTGTTTACCCAGCCATGTCCGATGTAGTACAGTCAACCTACAAACCAAACCCACAGTCCAAAATGACCTTTCATACACAGTCTCTACACCAGATGTACAGCAAGAGAGCCAAGGACTATGGCAGGAAACAGTACTACACTGCTTGAGCAACAACAATAATCATTTAAAAAGACAAAAAAACTTTCCTATGGAACAGTAAGTGCAATGTGCTTTGTTTTTATATTGACTGAGAACAAATGATATATATTTTTTAAAAAAGAAATTAAATGTCACACTGAAAAGGTTTGCGGAAACGTGAAAGGAGCAAATGTTCAGACGAAAACATTAAAATGAACAAATCAAACAAGCGATGAGAGGTCTGATCGTAAAACAAAAAAATTTCCATAATCACTTCCTCAGCCCCTAATTTGTGCTCTGACCATGCAAGCTCAAACAAAACTGCATATTTGGCTGACTTAAGAGAGCAATTCTCAATGACCTTGAAAGGAATACTGTCTAATATATCATCAGTTTTAGCCCATGTCAATTTCAAATATCATTTTACCTGTAATTTATTGATTTCATTTACATATCAAGACTCACTTGTTAAATTAGCGTATTTGTGTTGTTGATGTTGCCATAGAGAACACACATGGGTCAAAGATTATGTTTGGTTGCATTGATTGGGTACAGTTTGTTATTTTTCTTCCATTATTTAATTAGTTGCAGTTTTTACAGTGTATGCAGATTTTAGACTTAGTTAGATTTTTTGATTTCAATCAAACTGTGTTCAATTGTGTTTGTAAAGTCTGTGGTAGCTTTTGTTGCAACATAAAATAATTTAAACAGAAAAAATTCAAAATAGCGCCAACAAACTTGTATTATTTGGGCGACTTTAAGCTTGTAGTTTTAACTTATTGTTAACTTAAAAACTATTTATTATGATTATTATTATTGCCTCGTATAAAGTATGTTTTGTGTATATTTATGGTTTATTTCATTATATTTGCAAGTTTAAAAGATTTTAAGTTTGCCAAAATTGTGGTTACACCATTTCGTTTCTTAAAAAGGGGGACAAATAGAAAAACAGCTTTAGAAGTACGATTTGGAAACGTTCTCCATAGTCAAAGAATGCACTGCTATATTTAACTAATTGAAGTGTATAAACATACATGCTGTGTGCTAGATGTTATGCCTTTACTGCCTGTGTTCTGTTTGTCTTGTTAAATGAAAATCTTTTAATTATTTAATCTAATCACAGTCTTGTTTTTTCAACCACTCGGCGAACCCCTGAGACATGGAGCAGCCCCTGTAGCGAGGCTTCTGGCCCACCCCGGGGTCCGACAACTAGCCAGAACAGAGGGGATGTGCTCGGTTCGATACGCTCACAAGATGCTTTCCTGTTTACGCTAATGGGTTACAAAAACGGATATTAAGGGTTCTGTAAAAGCATTGTATTACCGAGATCACCTGTATCAATTTCAATATCGATTTGTGTTATTGAAACCAGTGCATTTGGAAACATTAGAGCTCAGAAAAGCTGCAGGAAGGTTGTCTTGGGAGTGTGTAGGGTAGTGAAGGGGTGAGTGGTCCTTCTGTTTCTCAACCAACTGTATTTTGTGTCTATTTATTTAGAAGAGGGGACGCAGTAACTTAGTGATGTTTTTCTTACATTTTCCTGGAATGGTAGAACAAATCAAAGGTGAAAATGATCAAAACAGTTCTGCTGACGCCAACGTTAGCGGGAAAAATACAAAATCTCATACTTCCAAACATGACCAAATGAACAATGTCAAAATTTAACAAAGAAAAAAAAAATAAACCTTTCAGTTTAGACTAGGATATTTATTACTGGGATTTCAGCTGAAGACGCTTGAAGACTTTTTCATGGAATTGTTTAATTATTTGTACTTTACATGCCAGAAAAAAATAAAATAAAAGTTACAAATATGAGTGGCCTGATTTTTATTGACTCAAAAGCAACAATTTACCATCATGTATTCACATTGACTTTTAATATCTGAATTAATTTTAGTTTTTTATCGCTCTCCAGTGAGTTATAGGCTGTTTGTTAATGTGTACAACATCTCAGCTGATTTGAAAGTGCAGTTATAAAAAAGTAGCAAAGTAAATACGGACACAGTTGCAATATGATTAAAAAAAACTTTACTGAAAACAATGGAATGACACTACATTTGACAGATTGTTAGAATTGAACACAACAGGTAGCAGTGGAAGTGCACAAGATACTACGACGAGCTACTCGCTGGAATTTTCATAATTTAATCTTAACCGACACCGAGGTGATGCTGCTCACAGCTTCATCGTGCTGCAGCGACGGTGGTCCCTGGAGAGCAACCTGCACAAGACAGAGCACATACACGTTCATTTCAGTAGCTTGTTTGCTTAAGTCATGTCTTTCCTGTTATTAAAGGGAAGGGCAATTTAGTTGAAATTGATCCCTATAGGTTTCATTTTCCAACGACTAAGCGTTCACAGCAGTGATGTATCTTACTTAACACTTAAATTTAGGTCAGATGTGTTGACTCAGGATTATTCAAAATGTCTAATTCTGTTGTAACTGAGCCTTTTACTTCAGCACTCGATTGAACATAAACACCATCACCAGTATCAGAACTTATTCAAATATGTCTGACATCAGCACCGAGGCTTGTAGGCAAACTTCCAATATGATGTTACTATACACTGTCCAGGGCCATACCACATATAATACACAACATTATAACATCTGTGAATAAACTGGTAAATTTACTTTTTAAAAATGAGGAAAAAACTCACAACAACTGAACACGTTTTCTCAAAATTACAAAGTTTATATAAGTTTAGGAGTTTCTGAGCTGTTAGATTATATCACCAATATCTACACCTCTGCCATCATGAAAGGTCAAACTGCAAAATGACCATTACACACATCACAGTGTTGCTGCAGGTTTACTGCTGTGATACACTACACTGCTGTATGTAATCATCCACATCCATATACATCATTACAGTCTTACCACTCATTAATTCTTAATCCTCTTAACCACTACATTGAACTCCAATGAAGTCTCCGTTACCTGTGTCTCGCTGCTGTCCTGCTCTTCTTCTACAATGACGCTGTAACTGCACAAGGGCTTTTCCTACAAACAAAGCGCTGAGATGCTAAACCTTCACAGCTCTGACTGAAACGCTGATGAGTTGTTGAACCGTGTTTTGCTGCTTTGCTCAAAAACATTGGACTACCCTAAGACTCATTTGAGAACCTGAAGGGGATGGACAGATGTCTTGATGTCTCAAGATATCAAAAAGATCTGGTACCAAACACTGAAAAGTTTGAGTTACTCACAAATGAAGAGGGTTTAGAGCTCCTCATGCCCATGAAACATTGAATCCAGGCTTGGAGGCTCCTGGCAGACAGCAGGAGTGATGAACTCCATCAGGTACTCACAGCGACTCGGCTCTGAGGTAGACGTCACAACTGTCTCCTTTCCACATGTTAACTTCACCTGAAAAATATGGATGTATGTATTTGTCCAATAAACAAAAACGATAACCACAGAGGATGAAGGGAGGGGTGACCTGCTGAGACTCACTGTGGTGGATCTGTTGGGGCCTTGCCAGCATCCTGTTCCATGTTCATACTTCATCACAGAGTAGATGTTATCCTCAGGACCTGCCCATTTCCCCCATGTCCTACAGGAAGCAAAAAGTGACAAATACAGGATGAGTCACATGTGCAGCACAAAACTAATCAATCTGGACAGAACACGGATATCCTCTTACCCTAAATTAGTTTCTGATCCACCATACTTGGGTTTCTGAGATACTCTGTTGAACGGACAGAGCTTGTAGATGTACCTGAAAAGAAAAGATGAACACAGTCCTTCAGAATTTGGAAGTTGAATCAAATAAAAAATTTTCCCAAGTCAGACTGTGCACATACTCGCTAGTAGACAACTCGTAACACTGGCTATAGAGGTAGCCAAATTCAGCACTGGGTCCATAGTCGAAGGAGATTTCCTTCTCGAGGTTCCTGCAAACAAACAGCAAATTCAAACTGTTTTTTAAACGTTCTAATGTTAGACTAATAACACATTGATTTTACAACGAAATAATCCACTAGCTGCTGGAAGTTAGACAGCAGTTGCAGTAACAAACGCTGATTGCATTATTGGCAAAGAAGCTCCTTCATATTCAGGCTGAGCACTCACTTGATCTGATCATCCACTTCCCGGAGAGCTCTCTCAGCCTCATCAAACTCATCCCTGGCTTTCTGAGCAGCTGGGAATCAGATGCACAGACTTAAATTACACCCTCGCAGCAAAATGAGTCCAAACATACAAAAAGTCTGGGAGCAAATCCTAACTTCTTGCTGAGGCTTTGGAAAAGACGAGTCACAAACCTCTGTCATATAAAAGCAACACACCTATATAATAAATCTCTTTTGTTGCTTCAATAAGCAACACACTGCAGAACAGAATGACTGGTGTGGTTAAAATACAACATTAAAATGCAAATGCAGAGGTATGCTGTCACATCTCTGGTGATTTTGTGGGTTTTTTTCAGTGCAGCTCTTATTACCTATTGCTCAGAACTGGCTGAGTCACCCAGTTTTATAAATGCACTCACCATCAATGAGGTTCTGCGTCTCTTGGTCATAAGGTGGCATAGTTCCCTCATCATCGTCATCCTTCTTTTCTTGAGTTTGTGTCGTAGGAGGGATCTGCAAAACAAGCAAAGATGGGAATGACTCACGAAAATCAACTTGAAAATCATCCAACATAAGTTTGATGGAGAAACTCGGCGGGCTTACCTTATAGTCTCCCTCATCCTGGTCATCATCTTCATCCTCTTCATCCTCCTCTTCATCGTCCTCTGGGATGTCATCCTCAGGGTACTGCTCAGAGTCATTGTCAGAGATTGGCTCCCTGGTTTCCTCCGGTGGAGTCTCTGCTGGTGGTGGGATGTCTGCGATGGACTGATGCCAAGGAAGTCACAAATTAAAGGAGCTGTTGCGTTTTCACATGGAGTGAAACAAAAAGAATCACAGGTTCTTACCTCGGATACATATTTTTCTTTGATGTTATTCCAAATAGCCTCAAATGCTACAGTGTCCACTTTGTCCACTCCTCCTAACAGTCCCTATACAAGTAAAACACACAAGACATCACTCACATTTGGATTTACTCAGCTGCTTAACACATGTTACAACTTTGGAAATACTTGCATTAAATGATGAAGACTCTTGAACTCTTAGTATTTTAGAACAAAAGAGAAGAGCAATACAAAATAAAAAAATTACCTGAGCCTCTTCATCTGTGAATGAACCATCTGAATCTGAGTCAAGCTCAGAATGGGACTGAAGTTCAGCCACTGAAACACTGGGATGTACAAATATAGATTATTCACAAAGCTACAGGGACAAATCAAAGGAAACTATTCTGCTTTTTACATTTTAAATAGTGCTAATCTATTCACAGGGATATTTCTTTGTTCAGAAACTATTCTGTGACTTGTAAGCAGATTTTAAGTCTGAACAGTTTGGATGCCAACAACAAAAAGAGAGACAAGGTAAAATAACCATGGTTCCATATTTACTAATCTTGCATCTTCTTTGCAGTATTTTATTGAAATTTGTTCTTAAAGCTGCCTCTGGTATGTTTCACTACACTGCACACTTCCTCTCACTATGAGTGCTAATAATTCTGAAGGGTGCCAATACTCACAAGCCATCTGCATCATCATCCAGCTCAAGAAACACCTCCGCCATTCTAGCTTTGTCTTTCTCCATGCGAATGACAGCTTTTTGATCTGGGGGGAAAAAACAAAACAAAATAAAAACTCTATACATTAAAGCATTTTAATTTTAGGGGAGAAGCATTAAAATGTATTAATACAAGACGCTGGATTATCTGTATTGTGATGCTCCTCACAAACAGCAGATGGTGATATATGCTTAAATCTTGATCTACCTTCCCAGGCCTTCAGGTGGCGCTCTTTAGCTTCTCTCTCTGGCTGCTCTGCAGTCTCCTTTACAGTTCTCAGAGCCTCCACCTTCGTTTCAAGATCCTTCTTACTTCCCTGAATATCTGAAAGTTTGGCCTGTTGAGACAATTGAAAAAAATCTAAATTTAGCCTAATGGGAACCACACAATACCTCCACTTATTTTGGTAAACAATCCCTTGACATCTACACCAGGAAAGAAAAAAAAGTTAAATGAAACAATAATCAATAATCCATGAGCTCTAAATCATGACTAGTGCACGCATAATGATTGTCACGTCATTCATACCTTCTTCTCCTCTAGTCCTCGTTTGGCTTCCTGGATCAGTTGTTGTTTAAGCAGAAAGCCCTCCTTTGCAATTTCTGCCATCTTTTGCAAGCTTTCTTTCTCTTTACGTCCCATTTCCCTGCAAATCACAATATAAAACATGTAACATTTTCTTTCAACTCTGTGTGTACGTTTGAACATGTATAGTCTCATAACACATACACAATTTATTAAGATATATATTTTAAAATATTCCTCACCGACATGTGTTCTGACAGACAGCACCACTGTTGTACTCGTCTGTTGTGTCACAGCAGTCTACAGAGAACGCACAGACATTAAATAAAACTCTGGCCACAAACACACCTCAAAATAAATAATTCAGTTTAAAAGTCATACCACAGATCCCATCATTGATACGGGAAGAAGGGATGAAGGTCGGTCGGAAACCTGCATTGGTGCAGTGGAAGCTGCCATTGGGACAAGCGGCAGTGCCTGAAAATAAATGTGTTAATAAATATACAAATCTGCAGCATAACACAGGGTGACCACAAAAACACTTCTCGATTTCATATAGTTATACATCATAGAACACCAGACCTAACTGTTTTTGACTTTTTCCTCTGGGGACCTGTCAAGGACAAAGTTTATGTACCTCCATATGAATATGCAGTGTCTATGATAATACCACATAAAACTTTATTAGTTTATGGCACTAGTACTATAGTAATATTTACTTAGGTGTTTGTATTCTAACTACTTGAAATAGAGAAGTACTTTTGTGGTCGCCCTGTATCATCAAGATCTGGAAAGACACTAAGTAGCCCTCACACACATTTGATTTACTATTATGTGGTGTATAAAAAAAATGGAGATACAAACCTGGCTCATCAGAACCATCCTGGCAGTCACAGTAGTCATCATTTACTCTGTCAAAGGGAATGGTGCGGGAGCCATCCAGACAAGTAAAAGGTTTGCCTTCGTCATAGAACTGTCGCTCTGTCAAGGTTAAAAAGAGAAATCACGTCAGGGCCTTGACACCTGTGAACTCTAACCTCAGTGTAAGGTTTATATGTGTGATGCTTTTATTGTTGCACTTAAATTCAGAACGCTTACTTGATAAAGGGACACCACGAGGACGCTGGACCTCCACAGCTGAAACCCCGACACTCAGAAGCAGCAGCAGGTAACGACAGGACATCATGATGATCCACACTTTGCAAGATCGGAACCGCCTGACAATTTAACATGGAGATGGTGACTTTTAAAATACCACGCTAGTGTCAATAACTTCAGAAAACACAAAAGCAACAACACTTCACTGTGTATCTATGGTTGTCTTAATGTCAACTCCACAGAATACAACGACTACAAGCTAATAAACCAATGCTAACTAGCAGATTTAGCTAATGCTTCAGCTAAAAGCAAAGAACAGATGAATACGGAAATAAAAATACCAAGTGTACGTATGTTCTTACAGCGATGTCAAAATAACACAAATGTCTAACAAAGTAGCTCACGACAACTTCTATAAGTAATTTATTTTTTCTTCGAGCAGACAAATGGCTAATCATTACCGGTCAATATGCCACCCAGTTCCGTATCAACAAAGCGCATGCGCGTATTTCCGCAACTCTCTGTCTTGTTTCACTCCGATTGGATGATGCTTTTTCTCAGCTTTGTGATTGGCGCAGAGCAGGGAGAGCCGTGAGACTTGTGAATTCTGGGTATGTTTGAGGATGCAGCCATCTCATGCCAGAGACACAGCAAAGGTAGCAGCCACTGTTTACACTTTTCCCCAGATACTGTTTAATGCAGGCATATAAACACACACACGAACACACACACACAAGCAGTTAAATGTCTGTCTTAACCATTCACACGTAATGTGCGAACATTGCATGTCATTATGAAATCATGTGATGGGTTAGCTTTTGTGCCAGATTTGCATTACATGATGTGTGCATGTGGGTCTGCACCTATACTGGAGAAAATTGGAGGTTTGCATTAATGGCAGAATAGGGGCTACAATATCCAGTCAATAATAGTCTTGTCAGTCTTGTTACAGTTACAAATGACCATATGATGACCAGGTGATATTACCAGCTCTTAGACTATAGACTATAATATAATAGTATGAATGCAAACATCACCAAACCAAACACCTGCATACAAGAAACTGATACTAAACATGACAACGGTCTTGTATTTAATATAAAAAATCTTGCTTTATTTGTATTTTTAACACACTTTACAGTACTGAACAGTGAAATAAAAGAAAAATATACTGATATACTATAATATTGTTTTATATATAGATGTTTGCTTATTAAATGCATTTATTCACAAAATGACACCTCAGCTCTGTCAAGAGGAAAAACTTTCATAAAAATAATATAATAAAAAATAACTTGGACACATTTTACACATTACAGCAAGATCATTTACAAATATTACAATCATTTCAATGTTTTTTCCCTTGAATAATCTTTCTTACTCGTGAACAAACACATGAATTAAAGCCCAGAGACCTATTCTCAGAGGGAGTCAGTCTGCAACAACATAACCCGACAGCAACCCCGATGGGAACCAGCTAGGTAGGCCACCGTGGGACGGACATTTAGGCTATCAGGCTAGATAGTGATTAAAGTTACTAAGAAACAGAGGTGGTGGTAGTGCTAGAAAATGGCCAAGTCAGGTAAGGATACATTTGTCTCCTTTTGAATGTGTCACTTCCAATGTGACTACATCAGCTTACATTTGACTTTGAGTCAAATAAGTTCAAGCTTACTTAGACATCAAATAGAGAGTTTTCTTGATTATGCCTTTAGAGAGAGGGGTTAACACTAACTGCTGCACAATGAGGGTTTGTGATTTGGCCTAGTGGATTATAATCAACAAGTGACTGCCAATGACCAAACCACCAGCACAGACTGTACACTATCTGAAACACGCTGTCTGCCTCAAAACCTGATGAAATAAAGTGCTGGTACAAAGATATTTGATTTCAACAATAAATGTGAACAATTAAAAAATATGACAGAAAGTTAGCACGAGTGAGGAAAATGGTTGAATGAAAAGGTGGGGGTGTGGCCTGCAGTGCTTGTGTGGTTCACTTAACAACTTTAAGTGGTTATTTGTAAATCATTATGACTTGGATAGATTTATAATTTACAATCCAATATTACATTATATACAAGAGTGGTAATGCTTATAGCTATATCATCAACACATGATTCATTTTCCAGACCATCCACCAGAATGATATAAAAATAAACTGTACACAAACTGTTCAAAGAAAACACTTCCCATGGTTTTCTTTTCATCTTTTAAAAAGAATGGCAGCAATCAATCAATTGAATAATTTCCTTAATAAGAAACAATTGCTACAGTATCGTGTTTGTATGGCAATTAAATCTTAATGTTTTTATAGCTTATGACACAACAAGAAGCCACAAAAACAAAGCAACATGTTTAAAGTAAAAGGCCAATGCATATGGGAATCTCTTATTTAAGTAACTGCAATAGTAATCCTGGATTCCCATTCACCGGATGAAAAGCCTGTGTGGTGGCCCCGCAGCTCTGCCCCATCGTGCGACGGAGCAGGTCAAACACACAGGCTCCTGCTGCACCAAGCTGTGGTGTCTTCAGATAAGCTCAGTTACTGACCTGCAGAAACTTGCTCTTACCTTCAAAAGAACCACACTCGTGTTCTTTTGTTTATTTGTATTTTTTTTTTCTTTACCCTGTGAAAAAACAAACACCTAAACAAACTGTGACCTATTTATGCCGTGCTGATCGAGTCCTAAACACCGTTCAACGAGATGCGGTGATGCCAGCGAGTGAACGACGACACGTATGACAACATCTTTAGCATCCTGCTGTCTCTCACGACCACACAATCAGCGATGCAAACAAACACATCAACTCCATCGTGTCCATGGATCAGTTTTCAGAAATAAACGAAGGACATCGATTTCTGATTTCCCCTGAACGCCCCCAGGTAGCAATAAGATAAGTCATTTTCCCGTCCTGATTAAAAAACAGCACATTCTTTACGTTGGTCCGAGCACAGCAACAACATAACAACTAATTGGCAGCAATGTTTCCCTTTCCCCTCCAAATGCAATGCTGGATACATTGTGTATAGACACACTGATACTCACAGAAATAAGCATACAGACATGATATAAATATACTAGGATATCTATTATATATCTTAGAAATCTACATACTGGCAGGTATGTGTCCTGCATCTGACATTAAGGCAAAAAAGCATCAAACGTAACAAGGATGATTAGGGACTCTCCATTGGTCACTTCTCTTCCCTCCCCTGACATTCTGCCTCCCTGATTTTCTTATTCATCTTCCTTCAAATCACTTCACTCACTGAAGCTTCTCATCCTTTACTTTGGTGAGAACTGTTGTGTATGAGGAGACATAAACACACAGTGCAAGTGGGTGTGAGATGGCGAGTGGAAATTTGTTCTGCTGACGAAATAAATCTGTATCCTGTCAACATATTCAGCAACTATTAAATATAAAATAGGCAAAACGTACGCTTCAAAGCATCGCATGGCTTATTCTCAGAAAGATTACAAAAAGAAATTATTCTAATAAGAAAAAAAAAGCTGGAAAGAGTCCACTGGTGGTTGTGGTGGTGGTAGTGATTGCTCTGCATCTAGAGTTCTGAGTTATTATATTACCAGAAGAGCAACAAAGGAAGACTTACAGCTGAAAACATATCACCACAGAAACTGTACGTGTGAGATTACACACCACAATACCATGAACAGTAAAGAGAGATCTGTAACAAGAGACAATCAAAAATGATAGCAAAATCAGACACTCCTGTCCCACAATGCATTGCTTCACGACAGCTCCATTCAGGAAGCTGGTGTTTCAGAAAGGCACAGAGCCATCTTGCACCAGTAGCACTCTCCTTGTAAAGGGAAAAGGGGTATTGGACCTGATGGTCCCTTCATCGCAGCATCTTCCTTTCCTTCGACATCGTCCCCTCTCCTCCTTCAACTCTGTGGATTCTCGTATTTTTCTTTCCGACAGAAATGGAAAAAAAGTCACTCGGAACGTGTTGCTTTTCTGAGGAGAAACAGTTTCTACTGAGATTCTAACGAACATGAATTACTAATACTGACTGAACACTAGTTAATACTCCCTTAAGGGATGGCTTTTTCCAGAGAGATTCATTACTGATCAATGTCCCTCATGTAAATGCACACATACAAACCTACAGTCAAGTGTGTGTGTGTGAGTGTGTGTGACTGTGCATTCCCTAAAAAGGACGTGGTACATATGTTCTGCGATTATACCGCATGTACACACATTGCATTGGTGTTTTCCACATGTTTTGCTCTTTCTTTTGTGTTTTTATGTTGTGTGTTTCTTCATGTGTGTTTATGTGTGTGCATTCCAGTCCCAGAGTGCTACGCTGTCCTCAGTTGCCCATCGTTAATGCTCTCCTAAATTCCACTTATTCTAAAGTCCATTGTGAAATCAGTCGAACAACTCGTCACCGCTCCAAATCTACAGTTGCTGTGTAATTAACTTCTCTTTAAGCGATTTTAATTTATTCCCTTTTTGAAAAATATATTTAAAGGTCTGTATTGTCATTGCAGTCTTATTTGTTCTTGGTTTGGCCTTTGAAAGAATGAACAACATATTGTGTGCAAGTGAGGAGGGAGATACAGGAGCAGAACTCATGTATCGTCAGCTTGTGAAGAAGAATCCTCCTCTTCCTCTACAGGACTTGTGTCAGAGAGTCTGTCCTTTTCAGTCCCCTCATCCAGCTGAGCTTTTAGCTCCTCCTCCACCTCCTCTTCCTCCATTGCCACCTCATCTTCCTCCTCTATTATGTCCTCATTTTCCTCCTCTGCCATTACGTCTTCCTCCTTTTTACCCTCCTCCTCCTCCTCCTCTTCCTCCTCATGACTGCAGTCCTTCGCCACATGGTTCGGCGTGGGCTTGTCACCCTCGTCTTCCTGTTCTGTCTGCGAGCTCTCTTCCAGGGTGAGCTCAAACTGAAACTTGTCTATGCAGGCGTTCAGCTCCTTGTCCTGGCCCACAGGAGGTGGTGAGGGGCTCTGCGGGATCGTGCTCTGGTACCAGTCCCTGTTGTCCTCTAGAGTGTCCAGGATGTCCTGGGCATCGGGGTGCACGAGGTCTCCCCATGTCTCCCACAGCGGATGGACAATGTAGTCAATAAAGCCCACCTACGCCCAGAAAAAACAGAGAGGAGTGTGACTAACATGACATAAGCTCGCACAGTGGTGTCACTTCACTCCCTGCAAATCAGCATTAAAAATGTAGGAGGGTGACTGCTGTGATCAGAGCTGACAAATCACTCTCTGCACTGTAGTTATCACCCCACCTACAGTATTAACACTTATCCAGGTGTGTACACAATCACATCCATGCATGTGTTGTCGTTCGCCGCCGATCACTTGCCTGACTTTTTTCCACAGACGCAGTGTGTTTGTCGCACATGGGACTGATCTCCATCCCTCGCTCCCGCTCCTTATCTCCCTGCCTGAAGAACTCCTCCATGATCCTCTCCGTCCATTGTCGATACACAGCCAGAGGCTTGGTGGGATTGCTCAGGTCGGCACAGTGCACCATATTCCTCAACACCTGCACAAACACAAAGTTAGAGACACTGTACAACACACACGGGGATCTGTGTTGTCCCTCTGGTTCTCTGTATTTTAAATGAACAAAGCTCCAAGCAGCTGGAGGTAGGTCGGTGGCACCGCCCGGCCTCCTGATGACCTCTTTATTCTGCGTTTACTTTACTCTCACTTCTTTCTCTTCTTCTGCCAGTTGCTACTACAACTCCAAAACACAGTCTCAAGTCTTTTCTCCAAAATCTCAACACCTACTCTTCCCTTTTGAGTTTGACACTTACTTTAACAAGAAAGTTTGTCATGTTCAAAGCTCAGAAAGTGTCCTCCACCGCTCACTCTTTTGAGATCTTGCGTAACATCTTTAATACAGAAACCACCTGCACTACATCCTTGGCTCCCTCTCTCAGCCCTCGCACTGATCAGTTATTTTGTGACATCCCAGCCAATCAGTGTCTCTAGTAATCAAACAGAAAATTGAATATGAGCTGCTACAGACTGCTGTTCGTTAAATGACATTATTAACATAGAGCAGCTTGTTGGGCTGCAGTCAGTCAGGATTCAAACTGGCACAAACAGCCGACCTGTTGCTTTACAAACTGCAAAGGAAACACTTGCCGACATCAAATGAAGGAGCACACATCTCCATCTGGTTTCCATTGGTGTCACTTTGCAAAATCACTAGAACGAGATCAATACTATACCAGGTCTTCAAAAAGCAAGAGCTCTGTGTCGTCACTGACAAAATAAAACAACACACATCTAGTGCTGTG
This sequence comes from Pseudochromis fuscus, assembly GCA_900323345.1. Lineage (NCBI taxonomy): Eukaryota > Metazoa > Chordata > Actinopteri > Pseudochromidae > Pseudochromis > Pseudochromis fuscus. Next base: position 19,073 of record OOFC01016658.1, read on the forward strand.
GTTTGACAGTTGATATTTTATTGCTCTAGATCGCAGGAGTTTTTCCATCATATGATTCAACTAACTCAAAAACGAATGTCAGATTTATCTTTCTGGCAGACCCACAATGTCCCAATAGTAGTGATTGTGGTGCTATTACATTTTTATAATGCAGAAGTATCTCAGAAGATGATTTACTCGGATACTCTACTCAAACCTGCTTTGACTTCTCATCAAGATTTCCCTGCAGCTTTATGTTTTTATAGGAGTTAAGTGATAATGTCCAACGCTAAGGACTTCAGATGCTAAACTGTTGGTAGAAGTAGCAGCAGACGTCTCACCTGTATCCGGTCAGTGTAGTGGTCGAGCAGCAGTACTCCAGAACTTGTCACTTTCTTGGTTTCCACCATAGTCTTGAGGTCCGCCAGCAAACTCATGTGTTTCGACATATCTGTTGCCAAAACCTGGGAACAAAATTTACATGGAGAAAAAAAAATTGAAGCTGAGATGAAGGAGAGCTCAGAAGCAAATGAAGACAACTGAGGACGGCAGTTATCCCCGTTATGCAGACTGAGTGCGCTGATGAGTACCCACCATGTCAATAACCAGTTTCCTCAGGCTCTGTCTTTGCCTCTTGCTAAGGTTCTGGAAGATGTCACAGTTGTCCTCGTGAAGCAGCTTGAAACCCACAGCCAGGTGATGGTTCTCCAACACGGACTCATCGTTATACATCAGGGCTAATTCTGAGTCTGCAGGAAATACAACAACAAATATCAGTCAAATACACAGACAGTAATCCCAGCATCACTGTGTCCCTCATCGCTGTTATCTCCAGACTGGGACAAACATCTTCTACAACAACTGAGATCAAATTTACAGATTTTTTCACATCAAATACATGGTACTAAACTGTATCTTTAAGTTACTGTATTTTACACAGATTTCATTATAACACATTAAATAAATATATTAATCAGTAAATATGACTCAGTCTTTAAGGAGCTGGTCAGTGTCACTTCCTTAAATTCACTTGACAGTCCTGTGATGAGTGATGAATACTTTCCAGTAGTATTCAAGAGGCTTTCATTGGTATTTGGTAAATGGTAAATACAGTACATTTATATATATCGCTTTCATGACCTTAGCTAGGTCCCAAAGTGCTTTACAAGGCAACTCATTCACCCATGCAAGGCGCTCGCCACCATTGGGAGCAACTCAGGGTTCAGTGTCTTGCCCAAGGACACTTCGACATGTGGACAGGAGGAGCCGGGGATCAAACCCACAACCTTATGATTCACAGGCGATCCACTCTACCAGCTGAGCCACAGCAGCCCCAATTTTTTTTATTATTATTGGACATAATAAATATTGGGAACATTTTTTTAACACAATCTGGCAGACAGAGAGGAAATACCACTGCCTTTCAAAATAAAGGTAGTGAAAAATGGAAACACTGAATTCCTAACCAGTGAATTTTGGCTTCCTGGGTTAAAGCAGAGACTTTCACAGAAAATACTTTGTTTCCTTACCTCTACTAAGATTTACTATGATCATTATCATGCTGTTATTACATTATTTTCTGTGTACTTCATGCACTTGTCTCTTGACTCACTGGTGTTTATGAGGAATTGGTTGGACACTCCTGGATGGTCCACATCATGGATGGCAGCAGCAAATAACGCAGCTAGTATCTCTAGATCTGTGAACACAGCCTGTCAGAGAGAAACACAAAGCAGTCATTTCAATTAGTCTCTAGCTCTGATACTGTTTCTCTGAGGCCTGGTATTTGTGACAGTGCTGTGTATTTACATCTAGAGCTGGTGTGGACAGCAGTACATGAGTAGACTGAGTGACATCTGCAGCGTGGAGGCTGTTGTGATAGGCCACGTTGGCATGGTAGTGGTCCTCCAGGGTCATCACATATGTGACAAATGTATCCACAGGGATCCGAAAGGTCTTCAGTAGATCTCTTTCCTGCAGCAGGGACAGTCCACAGTGGGTCAGGGTCATGTTAAAGGCTTCTGCATAACGCTTGGTTTCAGTCTCTGTGTCTCACCTGGAAGATGGCAAACATTATGCAGCTGAGGGGTCGATTATTAGAGAACTCCGCAACACGGAAGATATTAAGGCCCCACTTGTTCAAGTCATTCAGCTCCTGCAGGCACAACAGACGACGTTAGCATGTATAGGTGCAACAATCCTGCAACAACACTTCAATGTAGAGCTGTGTGTTCTCCACATGAGATCATTAAGAAACTGATGTCATCAAAGTTGCAACGTGCCCCATGGTTACATGATAGATAGTAGTAGTTCCAGACAATTTTGCATCACATTATATTGTGCTTATCAACAGTGTAGTTCAGTGCATTTAGAAATAGTGCCAGAAAATGTAAACTTCCACATTATTATTGTTGTTTTTTACAGTCTTTATTATCGTGGACTCCTGTGTGGGTCTTAATGCTACAGCTTTGACCTCTGCTGCTGGTTTCCATCCATTTACCCTGGCTAACGCATCCTCGTGCTCAGTCTTCACGCCGAAGCGAGGCATGGTGGAGTTGGAAAGGCTGGAACTGTGCGTGAGCTTCTTCACACCGCTGATGTGACACATGGGCTTCTCCCTCTCCCTCAAGGTTGGGGACGGGATCTCCACCTCGTTCTGCTTATCTAGAAAAATGAAAAGTCAAAGGTCAGCCAGGATGGAGACTTCCAGAGGGCTGTACTTGACCTCGGGTCAGAGCTGTAAAGAACTTGCCACAGAGGCTGGTAAAAATGATTACCTAGAAAGGTAGTGGAGATGTATTCTGACACTTGGTTCCCTGAGCGACTCATCTCTGACAAATGGGACAGCTCCCTGTTCAACATCCTCTTGAACTGAAGGGGGGACAGACAAAGACAGAAGTGAGTGGCTGGAGTAATAGCAGCAGAAACATAGATGGTTGCTGACGTATCCAGAAAAACAGGGACATGCAGATTGATAAACCCTGATAATTATTAATTTTGTACTTTAGGTTCCATTTGTGGTGATAACAAAACATTACTATGATTCAAATATGAGAAAATAAATTATCACCCTTGTTTACTAAAGGGTGAGAAAATCAATTATGAATCATGCCTCCTCTTTTTCTCAGATGAGAACAGACTGTTCGATACCCCAACTCTATGTGCTTCCACTTTGATTTCCAGTGATGTACTGCAGTATTATGACATGTTTAATATACATATTGTACTGTATACATCTACAGTATCAACTCTAAACAACGAGTGTGCAGGTCCTTGCAGCACTGACTCAAATGAGATTAAATAAGTGCATCTTCCACGCAGACAGAAAACACTGTTCCTAAATGTTCCCTCAGCTTTTACGTAATGTTTATTTCCGTAGATGATGTTGGGAGGTTTAATAGTTCCCCGTCAGACAAGTCATGTGAAGGCACAATGCAATTCGGACAGACCCCTCAGTCTGTGTCCTACTGACTGATCTTTCACACATAACAATCTCCATGGCAACGAGAGCAGTTGCCGTGGCAACTGCCTCCTCACAGTCAGTCCTTCAGCTTGATGTGAGAGCGGTGGCTGCTTGGGTGACAATCTGAGGGAGTAGGCAGGTGTCTCTGACCTTTACCAAGGTCAACCCTTCCCTCCTCGCCTGTCTCCCTCTCTACATCTCTCTGTTGCTTATATCTGCTCCTCCCTTCCTCTTGAGGTAAACAACACCCTCCATTACTGCCCTTGAGCCCCAAAATCCTCCTCTGTCACAGGCTTCACTTTATCTTTCTTCCATTTCACACACTTTACCATCATCTCTCCACCTTTTCCTTAACAGTTATGTCGCTTCTTCCCACCCATCCTATCAAACCTGGTGCTCGTTACATGAGAGCCCAAGCAAATAGGGACTCCAACAGCAAACTGTAGAAGCAGTCGGACAGAATCAGTCATCAGGAGCCAGGAAAGCTCGTCAAGCCCAGTGGCACACTTAGGCAGCAGGCTCAGCCCAAACCTCCTCCTCCTCTCTCTCGTTCTTTCCTTCTCTAATGCTGTAACGCTGAGTCATAGCTGCCAACCAACACTTCTACAGTGCCAGTCCGAGTGCCAGGACAAACAACACTCTTCCCCTGACACTAACTAATGAAGCAAACATGCAAACACTGCACAGACATGACCGTGGACACACACTTACACACCTGTGCATGTGAGGGATGCACCAGGGATTTATTTTTTTCTAACTGCCCATGGTCATGAAAAACACCCAAATACAAATGTAAACACCTGCAAAATGTGACAGTGCTCTAAACTAGGATGCAGATGCAAACGTGAGAGGGGAAGTAAATCTCATGATCCTGTACAGGAAATAAGAAAAAATAACTTATTTTGATAACATACTAACAAACATTTAAATATTAAAAAATAAATTCATACATTGTTATGGATGCAGAAGGTTAAATGGCACAATTAAACTAAAGGACAACCGGAGACAGCCTCTCAGTCCTGAGACAATCAGCCTGTCCTTCACTGACAATACGCTTGACTTCCTTAAGTGTGTATTGAGGCCAGCCTCAGGCGAGCAGGAGAGAGGAACAGAGGGATGTGGGGCGCAGGTGTGGAGGATGGACTTCATGTGACACTGCAACATACCTGCAGTGAAGACCACAGGACTACTTCCCAAGGCTTTTTTTCAGATTTCAAGCTACTCAGAGGATTCTCAAAGTACAGATATGAAGAATGAGGCTGATATTGTCTTTTTGTTTACAGTGCTGCTGCACCAAAGAAACACTGAGCAGACTTAATAAACCCTGTTCCTTTATCACTGCTCCTCCTGAGTGGATTCATGTATGAAGGATGTACAAGAACACTCTCAGCAGTATTTTGTTTCTCACTGTCAGACCCACAAAACTCCCCTTCACCATATGAATTCCTGTATGATCCCTGTATGTTGCACTTTTTAAGATTCTGCTTTATAAACACATGACACTCACAGACCAACACAGACTAATTCTTGCATTAAACACTAGACAGAGGGTGAGTTGTTAATGCATGCATAGATGGAGCTGTAACACTTGAAGAGTCCACAGCATCTATCCAAGATGGCCACTGCCAGGCCTTGTTTGCTCTCTGCAAGCTGCCCGAGCCCTACCTGGTCCCACCAACCGATGAGCCAGGGTCTGGAGCAGGTCTCACAGAACAGGTCCACCAGTGGCGTCCTGCGCTCCGC